>OU342442.1:13750000-14017500 GCA_910589575.2 Carcina quercana
TTTAAACTTGTTGTCAAAGAATCTGACCATTGTAACGTAATGTGTTGAAGAATTTGAAATAATAAAAGAAGTTCCAGGCCCTGAAATTTGTTTAACGTAGCTAGTGATTATGGGAAATCTCACTAAAGATAACAACAATAAAGTTGAAAAGAAGTTAAAGAATCCCAAATTTTACAATAATAATGACGTTTATTCGAAACAGTCCATAAATTATTTACCAAAAGCAAAATAACTGTATATACTCGTATATCCAGTTCCTCAACAACACGGCCATAGTGAGAAGATTATAAAGAGCCAGTTTCTTGTAGTGATAAACAGTGACAGTGAAAACCTTAGAATTGCCAATGGATAAAACTGTTAGATGTAATAGTTTTTAAAAGCTTAAGCTAAAATTTAATTACTTACTAGACTTTAAGATTTTAATCCGTTCCTACACGCCTCAATAAACGTATTTAAAAAAATACATACTAGCATTCAGATAATGCACTCTAGTCCCGTCAGTATCACAGTCAGCGCGTGGTGCGAGCTTTGTAAAGTTCAACGGTCAGCTGCTGTGAGGTTACCTTGTAATTACTAAAAAGTTTGTGATGAAGTTTGATCTGAACTGACTGGCTGCAGATACTGTGTAAGAGAGTGCGTCCATGAACTGTCAACTAGGCCGACTGCCAGTGTACTACAGAGTACAAAACACTGAAAGAAGTGCATAAGTTATTTATCAAACACAGGATATAAATCACATGAAAGGCCATCCACCGCCATGATTGCAGCAGGAGGCCCCGCGCGCGACGCGGCGGCACACAAGCTAGTTAAACAATAGACAGTGCTGCCGCCGCGGCACGCTTCGTTACACCGCGATTGGTTTAGTGCAAGGGGCGGCCCGGAGGGAGGGGGGCAGTGTCAGGCGTGCGTGAGAGGTGAACAAACACGAGGGGGGGTGACTTCTAAACGGTTAGATGATGTAAGCGCTTTTAGCGCATACCGATTAGGACGGACCAATTAGGAATAATAATCAAAGTAAATATTGTTTTGCTAAATACACTTCGCCTTCATCTCATCTGATGGTAAGTGACGGTAAGGCCATTGGAGCCTCAACCTAATGAGATGCAGACTCTGCTATCGGAACACAACAGTGCTATTAGCACTGCTTGGCGGCAGATATAAGTAATATGATAGTAGCTACCCAGGTGGACATGCGATGTGCCCTGCTGCCTACCAAACCGAGTACCGACAGGTGCCCCAACTGGGAAGATCCCGAGACTTCCGGATGGTTAGTCCAAGCGTGTGTTATTACAATACAATTGAAGCAGGCGTTGAACCAGTGTCACAGCTCTAAACTCAGGGTACCTTAAGAGAGACACATAGCTTTGACCACATAAACGGTACTAACCAACTGGTACAAAATAAATCACTTATACCTGCACAAAGAAAATAATACGTCATCATGTACAGCCCGCGGCAGTCCACTGCTGGACATAGTCCTCTCCCAGAGTGCGACACTCAATTTGGTCCTCTGTCTTTCCACCTCGCCAGCGGACGTCCTACACTACGTTTGCCTAGGCGTGGTCTCCACTCTAGAACTCGTCTGCTCCAGCGACTGTCTCTCCGTCGGTAAATATGACCGGCCCACTGCCACTGCAGCTTCATAATACGGTGAGCTATGTCGGTCACTTTGGTTCTCTGACGGATCAATTATAATACGAATTTACTTTGACAATTTAAAAAAACAAACATTTAAAAATACGTTTTTTTGAAACATTACACATTATCATTTTTGTTAGTCGCAGTCGATGAATCATACAAAACTCAATTTATTATAATAATAGCCTCGACAACAGACATTGTAATCATAGGTGGCATTAACTTGTACCAAATCATTTTATATTAAAATGGGCCACATTCAAATGTCCAACCCCCGCGGAAGGTTAATGACAGCAATAACGTACAATCGGGAATGAATAAAATGGTGTAATTTATGTGTTTCTACCCCCGAACTGTGCGCAATTACAGACGTGGGGGCCGTGGGGATGCGCGGAGTCGATGGATCAGCTGTCGATGACATATATCGATAAGACAATGTCGAATAGAGAAGTGAACCAATTAAGTTATCAGGTTTGAAACGGAATTACTAAAGAACAATTATTAATGAAATGGGCTTTGTGTGTTTTGGAAACATTGTTCTACGTTGTACTAAGTGCCGTATAACATGTAAATTCTTCACCGAAGAAGGAGAATTTGACGAATTTCGGTGAAGGAAAACATTGTTAACAAACCTGCACACTCCCGAGAAGAAACTCAAAGGTGTGTGTGCAGTCTACCAATCCGCACTGGTCCCGCGTGGTGCACTATGTCCCATACTGTAGGAGAGTAGGCCTGAGCCCCTCCAATGGGGACATATATAGCCTGTTGATGTTGATACAATTCTGTAAACGGAAAAAAATGTTATTGACATGTTACTCTGTTTCTAACTAAATATAATGAATAATTAAACGCTAAAATTTCACTAAAATAAAACTTTGTAATGTTTTTCAATTAATCATCAACATAAACTCGAAAGTGGGTTTCTCTTTTCTCTGTGTCGTAACAGAGAGTCAAAACAACTTTATTATTTCTATAGGGATAATTGATGGGAAGGAAAAGGGAATAGGCCACTTTTTATCCCAATTGGACTAGTAGTTCCTACGCGATAATTTTTGATATTCACGCGGACTAAGTCGCAAGCACAAGTTAGCTAAAGAATAAAGACAATCTTGCATGTGATTTATTCTTTGAAATTAGATTAATTAACCTTTCTGTAAAACTTGTATCTTTAGTTGACATTTTAACTAAAGTTCATAAAGGTTATGAAAGAAAACAATGGATCTAAAGCTGCAATGTATTTGTAATCATCGACAGGTCCCGCCCCTCCCTATGGCTTTAGGAGTCACATCGCATTGTAGAAAATGCTAATGATTTCCTCATCGTACTGCACTGTTTTTAAAGGTAAAGTCATAGAGATGTAAACTATCTAGACAAACGGCTACTATTTTACAATTTTACAGTGCAGTCGGGTCTGTGATGTAATGACGAAACAAAAAATTCTATCTCAGAACTAAATTTATTTTTTCTGATTGAATTATTTTTTAATTTTAATTATAAAAAATTAGTATCCATTTGCATTCAATATACATAATATAAAGTTTATTGATTGCTTTTATTTGTTGTTACTTTCAGTTCTCTATTTATTTCTTAGATTAAGGAAAATATTGATAGACTAATCGAATGGAAATCATTCTCACCGTACTGTACGAGTAATTGTCTCGTACAGAGAACTAGAATCACAAAATCAATAACCGAGTTATATTTCAAAAAAATATTAGTCCTGTCCCTATCGTTGGGAGTGGGTGGAACATACGAATATATCACACGGGAAAATAACACAAGCGCGGATGTTATTTATAATCTGATATTTTTTTATTGTTTCTATTCCTCGAACAAACATTATGTTACTTTCTTGCTAAAATCTTAGATTTCAAAGAAGACGTACGATATGTCTGTTCAAAAACTGTTTACTACGCACATACTATATATATATCTTCACACGTGAGGAGGCAACATTTCATTAGGTCGGATGCAACTTTTACGATCTTCCCTCTTGTAACGTTAAGTCTATGAAGAAAGTCATAAATTTAATGAATTTTCTCTTTTAGGCTCAGCAGACTGTAACAGTGGTGCTAACGTTACGAACAGGGGTTTATACTACAAGTTTGGAAATACATTAAAGCTTCAAGATGAGGATTATTGGGGGTATGTGGGTTTCAATAGAAGGATAAATGTTAACGTATTAGGCACACATGAAGGCTGACACACCTGTCTTCTAAAGTTGTCATTTATCTGCGATCACCAATCCGTATATCATCAGTAAGTCAAGAGTGGATTATGGAGAACGGCCTCATAGGAAGACCGTTCTACGTGGCGATCCATGACCAAGGCTCAAGTCCAACAGTGAACGTATACAGTTGTATATGAGGTTGCATAATCTCTGAATCCCGATCAACAATCACCCTGTAGTACAGGAACACATTTCCACGTAAACACGGCGCGTCCCTCACTCTGAGCGACGCACAAATCGCGCACAACTACTAACTCAGTTAACAAACTTCCCACATTGAGCGGCGGCGGGATTTAGGCGAGTTCGCAGCGGCGCCACAGACTACTTTAATAAAAATGGTCACTCTCTGCTTCTCTAAAATCATTACAGCTATAAAATTAAACGGGCTACCCACTCTCATCGCATTCATCGCTCTAGCTAAGGGCCCCCGCTGGATTCAATTACGCTGTAACTCCTGTCATACGTGAAAACTGTTTAATAAATGCAAAAAAATAATATGAATATGCATGTTTGTTTCGCCTGTTCTGTAGGTGTATGAGTACACTCGAGTGCAAAAATATGTACTCATTTGTTCACCACCGCATATTCACTTTTGATTGACATTTAACATTAAAATAGAAGCTACGAGTATATCAACGCTGGAACACAATCTCACCTGATGTTAAGTCGATGAGGTCGACGATGAGATATGTTCTAGAAGATGACTATTTACTCGTTCTTATGACTATTACACGGAACACGGAAACCTGAAGTGTACTCCATGTTTTTGCTGTACGCATGATGAATGTAGAAGCGAAACGCTTGTAGCGAGCTGTAGGAATATCCACAGTGAGGGTCTGACGTTTTTCTGTTTGACCGGCACTTCAATGACAATGGTACCTCAACAAAAATAAATTTCACTCCAGTCATTGCATGGGAACAAGAAAAGGAGGTCACGGATTCTAGGCGTGAACTTGAAAAATGGTGGTTCATTGCAATTTTGACTGTTATGTGTTTTTTTGTGTTATAATGGTGTGATATAGTGCAAAAAGTGTCATGGACGGTGTTATAGTATCAATAACGCAAAATTGCGAGGGTTTCGACGCGATCGGAAGAGTTTACCATGTCGAGTACATTCGGCATATGGATTCTTTCGAATAATGTTGAAACCAAGGCTGGCCTTTGAAATTCTTGTCAATAATCCAAATTAAGCGATAAAATGTACACATTATACATTTTATTGAGAAAGCTGAAGAAATGGCTTCGGCATAGTTTATTACCTCAAAATTTGTTCACCTAATTTTACTCGTCATTGACTAGATAAACACTGGTTAAAGCCATTTTTTTAAAAAGGTGGTCACATTCACCTTGGTAAAACAGTGGATATAGATGATTGTTCTCCAGTGAACATGGGTCAACTGTTGTCACCTGTGTGCCGGCACGGTGAGCGCGTCGACTCGCTGTGTTGCCATTTCTTGTTCCACCGCCGTCTAATGCCAATGACGTGGTACCTGCATGAATGCGTAATCACCGACAGAGCTCCGTAAGGACTGGATTGTTACCGGGATATACCGGTACCAATACTTCCCGAGATATTCTGTACGATACCATATTTATATATTACCAGGAATGCAGGTTTTATTTTGCCCGATATGAATACACATAATGAAGCGTCCGGCGGTGGTTTTACTTTCAGTGACGTTTGAGGTAAAAACATTTGTTATTAGTTAAACGTTGTAAAGCTTTTGTGGTTATTTAAGTACTAGCACTCTAACACACGATATTACTAACTAATTACTATCTTACAATCTTTTTGTTTACAAATGCAATAATTGCAATAAATTAAATAGAAACAACTAATATCCTACCCCAGCACGCGGGTATTTTTTCTATTTGGGAGGATACAGTCTCGAACCAGTCTTAGTCTATTGTCAAGTGCTTCGTTCTATAGGTGCAATTTGTAGTCATGTTGTCAAACCGTAATAATAAATAAAAAAATATAATTGTTCCTTAATTCATTCATATATATATACATTTGAACGGGATAGATCATGTCACACTAGTTAAAATGAACCGTAGACAGATCCCGAATTTTAAAACTATTTTTTCGAAAGAAATATATACGTATATATACGAAAATATTATGCGTGGGAAGTAAGAAAACTGAGTCTTTATAAAAATACCGATGTTCTATATGCAAATGTTTTAGAAGCGATGTCAACTGACAGTTCGGTAAAATAAGGTATCGTTTGAAATTGAGCTATATATCGATTATTCATAAATCGAGATGACAGCAAAAGGAAATGGGCATTCCATTCCGAAACCATTTCTGAATTTATGCGAAAATGCAGCACCTATGCGGGCGGGCGCAGAGCACGCCGCACACACTCTGACAAACTTATCGCTTTCCTATTAGAAAGGCAAAGTAAACCAGCAGTGTACGTCGGACGCTGCGAAATCGTCGCTGTTTCGGAATTTAGGTAGTTCTCATGTGATACAGTACAGACTTGAATACGAATTTACTTTCAGAAAATAAATTGAACCACGTTTGAAACGTTTTCAAAAGGTAGCCTTTTAGGTGATTAAAGTGTTTTTCGACTGGAGGCTGGAAAAGACTGGGTTTGAGCCTATTCATCGCGGATTTCGTGTTAGGGCTTACGTGGCAAGAATGGGGATGGAATTGCCGAAGAGACTTTTGATAAATAAATCGTGTGGCTTCAGTGTTCGGAAATTCTTTACGGTTCGAGTTTTGTGCTATAATCATCCAATTTATTTAACTTTAGAACAGGGCCGCCACAGTGGAAATTGCAGCATTTTCGGTACTATCGTGCCGGATGAATTTAGTTTTGAACCTTTAAAAGATCCGCTCAATAAAACTGCTTGAGTAATCACAAAGAAAGAAACACTCACTTTCTTCACTTGGTATTGAATTGGCATTGAATAAACTGTATGTTCGTCTGTTTGTGCTTCAGTTCGGACATCAATCGGTCACGGACAAATAACCGAATGATTTAGATTATTATACATTGAACAATAATAATTCGAGACCGGATTAAAAGAAACATTAAAAGCTTGTTATATACATGCAAATATGCATGAAAAATGCATATTCTGCCAATTTTCGTGTATATTCATAAAAAGTCACAATTATTACTCAATAGCCCTTATATTTTGTTATTGACTGTTATTTTATTAAATTTGGTCGCATTTCGGAACGCAGGGTGAGTGATAAATATTGTAAATGTACCGATAATATGCATCATAACTACATCTTAGGTAAAATATGCTATTGCCGCTGAGAATGGCTAAAATATGCAAAGGCATATGCGAATATGCCAATGCATATAAACCGGTCTCTAATAATAATTTTACGTTGTTTATGTTATAAAATAATATGAATCACGCCTCGTATGATTCCGTTTTTAGAATATAACGATTCCACCCCACGTCTGCTCGTTGGTATCTCAGAAGGCGACTAAGGGAAACATTCCACAGGATGGGCCGCTGCGTCTACCACTAACATTTATCTCTTCATATAAAGCTTGTTTGTTGTGTCGATCTGTGGCTCAGGTACAGCGGACGGTGGAGTGTGTGAGAGAGAGAGGACGATGATGAAATTATTATAGTTAAAGACACGCATGTTATTAATACCTGTTTTCCGTCAAGAACTTCTAGACAGATGTGTTTTTGCTGGAGCCCCCTCCGAGAGAAGGTCCAGGGGAGGAGATTGATTGCCTCTCCTGCTCGCAGACATGATAGACGATAATTAATATAATACTGCGGTGAAAAAACAGTGATTCCCTCCCGGATCTCTCTCAGGATGAATTACGTGGGCGACTGGTTTTTTTAAAGATTAAGGATAGGAAAAAAATTAGAGTTCTTGCTTTGCCAAAGACGATTAAGGTTCATTCATTTGATGAACCTTTAAATATTTGATGAAATATTGTCGTGCCAGGCTTATTTGGTGACAATTAACTAATGGCAGCCAGCTGTCCAAGCTGCCTGGACACTTGGGGGGGAAAATAAATTCTTGTACCCTTACAGTTACATGTAGGAGTGCGTGGACAAACACTTTGAAGTGGTATTCGAAACTTTTTGACACTAGCAATTTCCAAGTTCGTAGTTGTCGAGTCGTAATGTACGAGTCTTTTTATATGTATCATATCAAACACATATTTTTTCTACAGAAGTTAACGCTTGTCCATGAGTTCATCTGATGGTAAGTGACGATGTGGCCCACGATGGTGCGCGTTGGTCTAGAAGGTGACTGTTCACCCTCGACTTAAATACACCCAAGTTGTAGCTTTGTGGGAATATGTCATTCTTTTCACTTCAATATTCATAAAGTGCATTGCAAAAATAGTATTATATGCATTTGAACAACTAGACATGATTCTCGTCTTCTCAGCTCCCATACCACAAACCCTCTCACATCACACACGCACATATCTTATAAGTGAAATGTATCAATTTTTGTAAAATAAATACTTTTTATTTTTTATTTTATTATCAATATTATTATTCTTGCTTTATATTGTATATTTCAATATTAAACTCGAACTGAAGCATGTATCCTGAGTCTGTAGTATCGTCCCTCCCGCCCTCTGCCAGATTAGGCCCGCATCGCGCCCGGCGGCGGTTGTTTTTGTTGTCATTCCTCTGCCTGCAGACAATTGATTGTGGACTCGTGTTTGTATTTGCTCCGTGAACTCTTCCTGACTGCGGCTGTGCGATATCGGAATAAACTTAGGGAGCGATCCGTTCACACATGCTCACTCCTGCCCGTCACACACAATGTTTGTTTATATACGGAATCGATAAACCAGTCTTGTTGAACAACATCTCTGAACCCATGTGCGAATCAAAGTTATTTATAATCAATTATTAAAGAGAAACATTAATTCATGGACAAGAGCGGAGGTATAGCTCCGAGGACTGGTATGATACGAAGAAACCCTGGTAAACAATCTCCCTTAGTCATTATTTGTACCGAACACAATGAGCTATGCAGGGACTCGCCGGAAATACTCGTAGATATATTTTCTAACGCATTACCCAAATTTAAGCAGACTTTAAACACTCATCTTGCGTTACAATAACAATCTGAATTTCAATTTTATATATAATTCTATTTAATCTAATCTCTATTTTATCTTGTTTTAAATATTTAACTTACTACATTAATGTTGTGTGCATCTGTAATTGGTTCTCGTATCAGATTAAGAAGTGTTTAATGTATAAATGTAGAGATTCAATACGAGAGACTGTTGATGCTTCTTATTTCATAAAATATAAAATAAAATACGATTTAGTAAATAAGTTCTTTCAACGCCAATCACGAGTAACAGGGAAAGTAACTCCATACAGTGCAAACAAATGTTTGAACAAAACACTGCAAGCTCTCGCAGACACCCAATTTGTTCGTTTGCCTGTTGCCCGCCGAATTACAGGCGAACGTTAGCTTAGACGCTTAACAAAAATGAAAATTAAGTTCCTTTCTAAATAAGCATCCCAACAAAAAGACTGTCGAGGAAACGTAATAACGCCACAACGACCCCGCCACGGAGCGGGGAAATTATCTGGAGGGGAGGTGCGCAGGAGTGATGGCTGGGGGCTCGGGGGTCAGAGGAGTAACAGTTCAGAAACATCCTGATGCAACCTGCATACTCTTGAGAAGAAATCCAAAGGCACAGGTCGGACACTTCAAACAAATGTCGTGATATCAGTTCCTATTCCCACACATCGAAAGGATGGCTTTTGTATACACGCACATGTGTGAGTGTGTTCGAGCGCGCTATATTACCAATCCTTGAGCCCTCTTTCTTGCGGGGAGAGGTGCGGTATCACGGATCGGTGGGAGGCGGTGAACGTACGTTCTGCATGTAGAACTATATTAATTACGTGTTAAAGGTGTGTTTGTTCTACCTGTCCGCTGTGGGCCCAGGCAGCGGTCATTGAACCAATCTTTGACTTCTATATATATCGTCATTATTATCATAATCCGCTGCACAAATCAACTGGTGACCTCATGATGACGAACCGGCAAGAGCCTTCTTTTACGGGAACTACGAGATAAAAGATTTAATACACGCGATTGAAAATGGTTATTCGTAAAACTTTTAGGTTCTTAATTCTCCTAACCATAACATAGGAGTACCTTCATAAGCATTATTGTGCTTAAAACTAAATGACATTCACATTCTTTTACATCCATGTTGCTTAATTTTACAAATGACTTTTTACACTGAACTTCTGTGTCAAGGGGGTCAAATGACGGAGGGACACATATTGTCTCTCTATCTGGCGCCGTCCCTGGCAAGTGTGCGAAGCGAACGAATGGAGAGTGAGTGAATGAATGAATAAAGAAATATCATGGTTTTGACGCGAGTGGCCGCGCCTTTGTACGAATAATGGCCTGCCAGATGTGAGGAGGTTATTCCGGGAATTGGATCGTTTTTTTGTTTCAACGTCACGCAGACAGCTAGGCGAGAACTAAGTTTTTATCCTGTACTGTGACTATAGACCTGTGCCTGTACTGTGCCTGATGCTACGTCATTTCTTTTACGAACTGTAACTTTTCTCTTCTTCAGGTCAGCCGGAAGGGTCCAATGCTGGCTAAGCCCAAATCGTCATATATAATGGCAAAAACGAATATCATAAGTGGATTAAAGTACTTTTGCCATGGATTCATCTACTAGGATTTTAGGAAGTACTCGTATTCCACGGTAGCTATTTGCCTCAGTAACTCCAACTCTTCATCTATCCCTATAAAAAAACGGTCAAGTGTGAGTCAGACTCTCTCAACGAGGTTTTCGTAAAGGATATGAATAATTAACTTACTGGAAATCATATTTTATAAGAATAAGTTGTGCCTGACGAAAAACTCAAACAATTTTTTTTAAATTTCCACATTGAAACACAAATTCCGACAGGCGCTTGAACAGTTTGTAATCGTAATATTTTAGTTAGATATAATTAAAAAATTCATGTTTAAGATTTATTCCTATACTTGTGCTTTAAGAACTTGCTTCTTGCCAAATTTCATGATTCTAGGTCAATGGGAAGTACTATATAGGTTCTGATTCCGTATCTATTGAAAAATTCTCCTACGTGATAATGGCTTCTTTTTTAAATACTAGTGTGATATTTTGTGTGCACAGCCACACATGCTTCATACGGTATTTACTTTCACCTGCATAGACGGAGGTCAGTAACAGTCGTGCGTTTACTCGTACAATGAACCTCCGATCACCCCGAGCTCCGACAGAACGCGACACACTTATTGGCATCCGTACAACAAATAGAAACTAGAAGAATTCCCAAACGTACGCCTTATTTACATTCCATCTCGCAGAAACAACTCGCTTGTGCGTAAACAAACGAAATGACATGCTCATAATAAATAAGTGTCGTGGGGGGCACGGGGCACGGGGCAGGCGACATTTTGATTCCCAGACGGATCAGCGGGAAGTTCTTAGCGACTTCGAAAGAGCCCCGGGCGTATCATCTCAATTCTTTGCAGGAGCTCCAGCGAGGCGGTGCGCTCACAACTTTGTATTTTTAAGTTGAATTTTTGATAACATTTATCAACTTTTACTTTTATTTAAATTTATTTGATTTTTGCAAAAAATGCTAGTTAATTCTCTGTCTATATTCTATATAATTTAATCATGTTGAGAGTTATCACGGGTCCGTTTCGTATTGAGAACGAACAGGTATATTACCGTTAGATTCAATTATTTGAGTTGGACCGAAAGTTACCCAAAATTTGACTTTCGGATATCAAAATATTCGAAAGCAGCAGTAAGTTAACTAAAAATCTTACAGGCAATGATATATCAATGTCGTGACGACTAAGTACTCTTCCCTTCCTATTTCAATCCCCTCACAGTACAATCTGCAACTACAAGGCATGCTAATGAAGTGTACAGCACACACGCGCGGCATGGGCGGCTTGGGCGGGCGGGGCCGCGTCTCGTGCGTGAGTAATGTACTCTGGCCGCACCGCCTCGCGCGTGTCGCCGAGATTGTCTGTGCGGGATAATGTACGCAGATATGCGGACATGTACGCTGGAGAGAAGGATGGCTGGGTGTGATGCTGCAATGATGACACAACAGTTGTTGATTGTGAACTGGTTGCACCTGAAGATGGAGAAAGGTTTTTAGTTAATTCTAAATTCTTTACACAAATCTTTTTGGCGGTAATGTACCACGGCTGTAGATAAGAAATAATGAAAGAAACATTACAGCTGCCATATATTCAAGTACATGTCCGTGATATGTGTGAAGCTGGAGTGGCACAGACGTCACCCAAGCGACATATAGTAGACTCTTGTCCTGTTCGTTACAACACCGAACGGTTAGTTGGCTTGAGATTTCAAGGTTCTTCATGCACCGATTTCTCTTGGACATATTTCTCATGTCGTAGCCATAAATACGTACACGTACATACCGCTAACATCAATGATTAATCCATCGGTAGATCTCAAATTAAAGTTCTATTTTCATTAGCAATCTTTGAAACGCATTCGCATTCATTAGACGATAACATGTTGGGAATTTAATTAAAGCCAACTTTAGCGCTTTACTTTCATCTACTTAAATACACTGTGCTTTGATTATTAGATTACGCTTTGCACAGAAACCACCCGCCGTTCTCCAGTGAAGTGTGTTTGTGCTCGATCTCTCCGGGTCGACAATAAATCTATGCGAGGATGATTTTCGAGGGTTTACGATTGACTATAAAAGTTAATGTTCCTTAACTGTAGGATGCTGCTAAGTACCGCCCGACAGTCCTGGAACTGTTTCAACCTGCCCTTAGGTTGATCACATTTATCTTGACGCTGCTTCGCGTTAACTCAAATGGTTATAGTGTCATTTTAATATACTACGAGTATGTATTGTCACTGGGCCTTGTCACTCACCTGATGGTAAGAGACGGTAAGGCTGTAGTAAGAACCTGTGCATAGATCTAATATTTTAACTTCAGTTTACAAATGCTAAAGAGTAAAGTTATTCAGTCCTTCTGTATATGTAAAATTTTGCCTGGTAAACTTGTTGAAATTTTAGGATCAGTGATGTGTTCAACACAGATGAAGTCACGGTAAGAAGCTTAAGTAGCATAGTGTGCTGGCAGATCTTGACACGGCATTCAAGAATGCTAGAAAAATATTATGCGAAAAGGAAAAAAATTGGTCGATTGGTCCCAGAAAAATACGTCTGGCCCAGAATTAGATTACTTTCCATTGAAGTCTCCCAAGAAGCTTTTAGAATATTTATTTTCATTTATCCCAGGAAAACAAACAGTTTTTAATGACATTTAGAATGCTATAAAAGAATTTTCTATCACCAATCACCAATTAAGCTTCCTCAGATTAATATATCTTACTCACACAGTTTCACATATACAACATACGAATTAAAAAATTCAATTTAAATAAAGACACATATTTATTTGTATAAGTTGAAAGTGATATTTTTAATTCTGGTTGAATGACTGATTCACGTGAAGCTGTGTACGGATGGAAGTGTGCCGTCCCGGTGTGACAGACCGAGTTGGTGAAAATAAAACGTACCTTTACCGTTTCCTGTACCAATAAATATCTCGCACACTTGTCCGTCGGAGATCTCGATGCGGGTCGATAATAGCTTTATACAGCAATAAACACAGAGAGATAAGACCCCCCGTAATCCGCTGGACGGCGAGATTTGACGCGGGAGAGCTCGCACATACCTAGCAGGATCTGTAGTGAGCTGATACAACCTCCGCTTACTTGTAGATACATTCACATGATGGTAGGTTTTATCCGTGCATATCTGGTACAATATCTATGTGTCAAATAAATGTTTAATGAAGATACCGTTCGTTGTAGTTAAGTAGGTCACTTTATGGACAGTGAAGCCATTTGGCCATTGAGCAAATCTTTTTAAATACAAGTTTCAGCTGTTTTCCTTCATTACACTTCAAGCTAGGCTTCTTGATCAAAATGTATTTTTGCCATTCGAGACGTACAATCAATTAACTTCCCTGCGTTGTCTATAATAAATGTTCACTCAAACGTTTCTTAATTCAGCACATCATTAGCTATCATTTATTTAGCTATGAATACATACACACACAATATTAAGAATGAAGAAAAAAAAGAAGTTTATTTGTTACTTCTTGACGTGTCAGACACACAACCAATCGAAATGAAATTAGTCGTGGACGGAGCTTGACGGAGTTTTTTACCCTCTCGTCATGTTCCCGTGGAATAATCTTGAATGTCCGCCCAGGAAAAATTCACTGGAAGCTATTACTTACTACAACCACTACTGACTGGCAAAACGTTAGTTTGGCAGCCGGCCTGGGCCAATACAATTCCATGATACTTCACAACACACGTAACCCACGAAACCTTTCTCATTAACGTCAAACAACTCTATACATTTCCTCAACACCTAAGCACAGTTTCAGCTGAAGATCTAAAGGAATCTTAAGACCCTTTTTCTCGGAGTAAAGCGGAGGAGTTCGATATAAATTGGAGTGCGACCGGAGAGGGCCGCGTCGAGGAGAGACGTCACATTACGGCCCGTGCCGGAGTGTGTGAGTGAGCCCTTGAAGAGGTATGTGGTGGAGAGGGTCCGTGGAGGACCTGTGGTTGCTACGAGCGATAAGTTGAAGGTGAAAGGTTTGTTGAAAAGAAAATAATAGCTCAGAGAAACTGCGGCCGAGCTCGTTAGCAATGACGACTCTCAACACATCATAGAAGAGAATCTTGACTGTGAAAATTCAGTTAAAAGTTAATTGCACTGAAAGGCTTCGACGATGAGGTCAACTATGTTGTTACACTTTGGTCTAGAAGATGTTAATTTACTCTCCGGTAGTAAACTCTAAGGTTGTTCCAGATACAGTCATTTTACATCGTAATACAAGCTCTTTTTTGAAAATATCTTTTGCTATTTCTCTTGTCAGCACTCGAAATAACAAAGTAATCGCACACTTACGAGTACGTCCTGATGCACGTGGAAAGCATTGACTCTGCAGAAGCCCTCTCTCACCCGGCGCAGGTGGAACATTACAAACTAATTTACTTTTACAATTTATGGTGACAGGGTCTTAACATATCCAGTGAGAATTTCCCTTCATTTATACGTAACTTAAAATTCAAACCAATTATTATTTGAAGCCAGCCATAGTCTACATCATCAGAAAGAAAATTTTACTGAAGAACGTAAAACTTCCATATATATATGATCACGGAAAACCAAATAGAGCATTACTGTAATTGTCTGCGCTTTGCAGTTGCGTTCACAGCATTCGCAAATGTCATCTGCTGTTGATTGCAACTATTTACCACTAAACTAAGTCGCCTGCCACACTTCTAAAGCCAAAATCTCATGGAAATTCTTATTCTGATCTGTCTTTATATTTCGGACCAACTTTAATTTCAAACTAGCCTACGAGCTATACGTAAGATGACATGTGTATTAGCATCTAAAAAAATACGACCCTCTACTTGTCCTTAGCTTTATAATGCTACAAAATACACAAAACAAGCTTTAACATCAAATAATCTTCGTCAAAATATTGTTGTAACAAGAAATGCGGGTAGTTGGGTAAAGTCCGTTATCTGACTCCCTCCTCGTTTCCTAGCCCCCGCAGGCGTGGTGTAAATCCCTACACTTGCCACTACAGGTGACAAGTTTTATTTTGTAGCTTTTGGGGTGAGACCCCGCTCTGTCTTTATACACACGGCTAGTCGTCGCAGTCGACCGGATCCAGCTAGGTCAGTTGGATCGACTCAATATTGATTGGTTCTATCTTTTTATTTCCTACAATTTTGACACAAGAGTGTTATGCCTTCAGAAGTACAGTTTGTAAAGAGATATACAAACGCATATACCAATTTGTTTATTTGATGCATTTTCTCTTTGTCAGGTTTACATATATATCGTCTCGCAACTCCAACGTCTATTAATTATACAGCAAAATAGTTTAATTTGACTTTACCGTCACCTACATTAAATTTTTTAGGAGAGTCTACTGCGATCCGATCGGAGCGTGTGTAGGTTGGGAGAGCACAGCACTCTTCGGCACATAGTTTAACGGATTTATGAAGGTACACGCCGGCACACTTCCTGTTTTACGCGACTGTTTCTTTAAACGGCCTCCGTCAAACTTGTCTGATTTATTAACTCGGTTAATAGCGCTTTAATTCGCCGGATATCTCACCGTAGTTTTCTTTTGAAGAATGTAATCGGAGAGTAGTATTTTTTGAACTTGGCTCTCGATAATCAAAGACGTTCTAGCTTAGTTTAGCATATTGCTTAGTTACATAATAGTTCATCTGTCTTAATCCTTGTAAAACATAAAACATACAGCTCAATAATCTGCATCCCGTCCTAACTCAGCGCTCAACAAATATTGCGCTCCTTAATAAATAAAAGCAATAAATCCTCGCGATCGTCAGCCGCGCGCGCATTCCACTAATCCTTCCATAGACTGTACTGTAGGTACTTACAATAAGTGGCGGAAAACAATCTCAGAGTAATCTTCTTACGAGACGGCCATACATCCAATTAAAGGAACACTTCTAAGGGGCATTGTTAATTCCGGGCCGCAGCCAGCGAGCGGAGTGGATTCCGCAGCTAAGGGGGCCGCACGCGGTGCGACACCGGCCTGCTTAGCGGCGCAGACTGTGTGTTCCCAGATGTCAATGTGAGGAGATTTAGTACTAATTACTGCGACGTACTCCGGTCGTTGAAGTTGTTTTTAGGGTTCTGTACCCAGAGGGTAAAAACGGGACCCTATTACTAAGACTTGGCTGTCCGGCCGTCTGTCAACAGGCTGTATCTCATGAACCGTGATAGTTAGACAGTTGAAATTTTCACAGATGATGTATTTCTGTTGCCGCTTTAACAACAAATACTAAAAACCAGAATAAAATAAATATTTAAGGGGGCTCCCATACAAAAAACGTGATTTTTTGCTCGTTTTTATAAATAATGGTACGGAACCCTTCGTGCGCGAGTCCGACTCACACTTGGACGTTTTTTTTTATAGGTGAAGAGGGTAAGATGTTGGTTTGTTGTCTCCGCGTTGTACTACATGAAGTGACTATTTAAGCAGGAGTGGCTAGTTGCGCGCTCGTTTAATTTAACTTATGAAAGAGATATTTGAAGATTCTTGTTTTTATATCAGTTTGTGAATACTTATGAATGGATGGATTCTTCTACTATGTGATGTCATGGCAACATAGCGTTAACGTCACACACATCGATTTTTTCCAAATAAAGCTAAACACATTCTATCGTAGCATTTATATTACGAAAATGGTTTCAGTAACGTCAAATGAATAAATGTAACAGTTACTCCTTTTAGATCCCAAACAAGGAAAGTTACTGAAAGTGATGTCTACGGGTGGAAGTAGTTCCCGAGCCTTAAAATTTGCGATACTAATCGCTCGCGCGCGCGCGCCCTTACAAGTATTGTCAATTCCAAAATACCACGTAAGACGTACGAGCCGTTGGTAAGAAGGCTTTCAATAAAATATTAAAAGGTCTAAGGGACAAACAAGCGGAGGGCCTGGAGAGGATTATCGGAGCGTCATCCGACCCTCGGCGGGGCGGGGCGGGGCGGGGCGGGGTGACGGCTTACGGCGAGCTGGTTTAATTGTGCCGGCTGTGTTTTGTTTCGGGAGAGTACTTCGGGTTTGGAGACTGGATCTTTAGAGGCTAATTAGAATTGAGCGGTCTTTTATAAGTCAATCTATTTGCCACTTGTGAAGCCAAGTGCTAATTCCTTGGTATTAAATATTTACATAACTGGTTTAAATGGACAGTTTCAGTCTAGTAAATATTATTAGAGATACTCATACTTACAACAAATGAAAATTACGTATTTGTAGAAGGCAAAGAAGAGGCTAGCTCTTATAATGATGTTTTCGTCGAAGGCAATGGAGTTAAAGCGAACATTGAACTGCAACTAGCGCTAATTCTGAGTGGCAACTTTTATTATCAAGGTAATTTAGTGTAATATTTTATTTGTCTCATGTGTTATATCAACCCTTTCCGCCTCTACGGAAACGGAACAGCTCGGCCGCGGCGTCGGATGTTAGTCTGTGCGGTGCGGCGATTGCCACGATTTATTAGGGAAAACGAGAAATAAATTACCGCGGCCATCGGGCTGTTTTTGTAGCCCGCATTAACAGACCGACTGATTGGACCGAGTTTTTGTAACGCTTTCTTATTTATCGGCGAATAGACGGAGCAATCACTCTATCGAGCAGGTTTTGCTTATTATTTGGTAGGGAATGGTCGTGATTTTATTTCCTTCTAAGAGCTTGTTACTTTATCATTTCGTCTTTTAGAAAAGGTTGTGTGCTGTCAGGGTCTACAGTTTTCGTTGTATGAATTTGATGATCGCCCAATATCTTGTGAGATAACAAATAATAGTTTTGAACATATTTCGGCAGCCGCAGACTCATTTGTAACGTCTTGTCTCATCTAGCTCATCGATATATTCATAATATATAATCAATATTACTAAATGATAGAAATTGGACTTTACTTAACGAATCTAAGACTATTTTAGACTTCTGTTTTTAGTAGTATTAGATTCCTTAATGATGTACGAAAAGTATTATCAACTAGCTCAGCAATAGTTTTGTGACCTTCAAACAAGCTTCCAGTTCACGAGACAAAGACCTTGGTACATCAACTGTTCTGTTCCCTCGATGTTCTTATTGTTCTGTATTTTACTTGTTTCCTTGTGTTAAACAAGTTCCTACTTATCTCCGTTATTGTTCTCGTTAATGATTGTTGTTTAATAGTTTGTTACTGCTCTCTGGAGATTTGTTCGCTGTTGTATCTGCAGTGTTGAGAGGTGAGGTGATTTTACATTCGCTTTTGATTTATTTACGTTTACGTGATTTACTGACAAGGATGAGAGTGAATTCCTGCAGAATAAACTTTTCTTGTATACTTCAGTCGAAAAATATATTTTGTGACTCTTTTTAAATTATGATACGACGAAGCTGCTAGCGATTTTACAGAAGCTGAAAACTTCATTAGTTCTTTAGCTTTTTACACAAATATATAGGAATATTTGATTCCTAATAGTTTCATGAAGGAAAAATGATATGTAAAAAAATTATGTCCTTTTTAAAGTCCGTTATTTTGTAAATAATTTAGTTCATTGTAGTTTGTTAAAGTTTCCTTTTGTGTACATTTAAATGTAAATAAATTAAATTGTCATATTTCCTCTATCAAAGAGATGTCTTGCAGAGATCGCTGTTAGCCATAAGACCGCCTGTTGTACATTTGTTGTAAGTTTAATGTTCTATTTCTAATATATTTTGGTGTACAATAAAGATACAATGAATAATCTGAAGATTATCAGATCCAGCGCCTCATTAGCTGGAGGCTCCTGGGTGCGCACGCTGCCATCCAACGAGATGAAGGCCAAGTGGAAACCCGTCATGCAAAACTACGCTGACTCATCTGTCTCTTTCCAAAATGACTCCAGTCCATCCACCACTCTAGTCCTCCTCACCAAATATTTTTTAATATCCTTCATGTCCAGATCAACAGCAGTCTGCGAGTATTGTGAGCCCCCCGTCCCTCCGCTCTTCTCCGCCATGGAAATGTCACAAACAACACTTCGCGGGACATTTTTCTGACATCCGCCGCGTTGTCTTCAATTGTTTCGCTTCCATTTGAATAATGATGTCCACAATTAGCTGCGAAGGCGGGGATGTAATTTATCACTTCGCTACTACAAAATAGGATTTAATATTACATGTAATCATTACCAGTGACAAAGATGTTATTGTTTTGGATTATGTTTAAAGTTTAACGTGTTTATGAAGCAGGATAGTGTCGACGAAATAATGGAATTATGTGAATACCACTGAATATGTATACTTTATTACAAATAATGCAAAGAAAAATCAATTATTAATATTAATTGTTTTTTGCCCGAAATAAAGAATTATTATTATTATTAAAAGTTAATTAACTAGTGACGAAATAAATAGATGCTGATTTTTATTCAGAGCATTAGATGTGTAATGACACGAAAGAAAGACGAAAAGAATAAAACTCAATTTCTTATTAACAAGAGACAAAAACAAAAATACCTCTAGTATTTTTGGCCGCAATTTCGTCTGCACCTTCTCTGAACCTTCAAAAATCCTTTTACAAAAATCCAGTCATTTTGACACTTCTTTGTGACATGATGGAAGGACAAACAAATAAACAGACAAAATGAGTATGGAAATAATTATGCATGTGTTTTATGCTCTAAGATCATACATTGTTATCTGTAAATTTATTCTGCTATTTATTTAATTCGCATTTGTTTTTCAATTCAATGTTCCTAACAAATTTTACGTGAAAAATATTATGTTATCCGACGGCATTAGCGGCTATGTTTCAAACGGGAATGAATGTTGTTTTGTTGTTCAAAGTGGCGATTTGCAAACTGCACCACAATCGAGAGCTTCTTTTGTAGTTCCCTGAACACTTCAACAACCCCTTCCATTTGAGTGTAAACCCACGAATCGATACATTACGCTGCAATTTTATTCCTCAAACTATTTATAACAAATATAATCAATCACCGTGCGATATATGCATACCCATATATACGTATTGTTGCAAAGCTCCGCGTCATCGTGGTAAACTAACGTGGTTAAAAATCTCCGTGTAGTTGCCAGTCACGTTTATTTTACTTATAAAGTTATCCGTGCAATACTGTGATAATGACTTAAAATTTATCCATAAAGTAATAATAAAAATAAAATATTAGTTAATTAAACTCACTAGCATCCTTGGTCTATGTGTGTAAATATGTCCACAACTTCATTGTTTAATAATATTTAACTTTACTTTTTAAATTTTACGTAAACCGTTGTTTTCAGCTGGACAGGACTCTAATTATTTTATAATTGTTTTTTTAGACTAGTCCATAATAACGTGTTATTGAATAAAACAAAATCAATCTTAACTTAGTGTTAGTAACAATATGTCATTTACGAGTTACATTAAAACTAAATTTCAATGGGCCGATCAATGGTATATTCAATCTCGTATCTGATTGAAATGTATGCAGTCCATTACCAGCTCGTATAATTTACCTGATGAGATTACCTCTATACAACCGAATGAAAAAAGAAGTGGAGCGGAAGGGACGAGGAGAATATATCTTCTTTGGGTCTCTGAGCGATATAAGCTCCCAAAAAGGTCATTTGAAATAGCAACAAAATGAGATTAAATTTCCCTAAGCAGCCTCAGTGCAGTAAATGAGTTAGAAGATGCAGTAAAGGCGAGCTTTTTCTGATGCTCGCGCTCCAGGAGCGATGGTGGGCGGTGATGTAGGGAAGCGTGCGAGCCAACGGTAAAATGCCAGGTTTACGGCCGGAACGCGCTCCCAGGGGGATTTGTCTGTTGCACCGGCCGCGGTACGCCAGGGCGGGCGGGCGGTGCGGGCGATGAGCGCACGCGGTGAAACCATTTCATCAAATCACTATAAGTCAGAAAATCGTTGCATAGCTTGAATCTGACACCTTATCATGACATAATTATCTAGGACTTTCTATAATATTGCTTGCATCGCTCTAGGTTCGTTCTAGGTGTTATACTGTCTCAAACCCAAGTTTTCTAACCGCGGCACAGCCAAATAATAATAATAATAATAAAGCATATTTATTTTTCTCCACAAAGTTTGTACACATTTATGATAAATCACTTAATTCTATGGTCTCGTAACTCTGTGAAGACTGGCTCCTGAACTAGGATCCCCTGTGCTACAGGAACCAGGTCTCCACCACCGGACATGTGTTTTTTTAAGTTACAAGAAATATAGTATATTGTACATTATCTATTATTAAAAAATATAACGGTGACATTATTTTTATGCGCAGTGTCCACATTAGTCAAGTGTTATTCGGGCTAAGGTAATATTTATAAATAGTTTTTCGACCAAATGAAACATCGCTGTAACGAAAAACGTCGAATCGTAAATCGGCCAAATGACCAAATGATATTTGTGGCTTCGGCCAAACAAACAAACAAAATAGGATAATAGGATTAGGTATTAAGTACACTTTAAGCAAATACTTGAAAAAAAATTGTTTTATTAAAAAATAAATAAAAATAAAATAAAGAAACCAAAAATGACGAAACGATAGGTCACCATTGCTGTGTGTTCCGCTGGTCACAACTAGATTCTCACTGAACTGTGAATTCTGACGGCCGAGTTGATACTGACCATGGTCTTCAGGAGAGTAGCCTCTCTACACACCTAACAAGTTTGCTTCTTCTTTGCTATTGTGCGTGATCACAGCTCCGTTTGCTTTTGAACTCTTTTGAGTTGGACCACATTCTATGCGGCAACGGAAAACAGTGGGTAGAATAGAATACTTTCCGAGTCCCACGCAAAAATTCAGTATTTTTCGCAACTAGCGCCCTCGTCCGCCACGGCCGGTGCCCGATCGGTTTGCATAATTTAATTAAAGGGACGGCTTTGCAAGATTCATAGCTATGTTTTTTAACGGGATTTTGACTCAAAATAGCTGGATATATAGTATTTTTATAATTTGATCCTTTACAAATCCGCATCCAAAATATTGTATTTTATTGATTGAACAAGGTAATAAAAACATAAAACACAACCCTTCGACTGTAATTTTAAAAATTTCAGTGTTGTTTATTTTCGTAAGGTCGCGTGGATCCCTCCACTGGCCCCACTTTATTTCATTTTCGATATTAATAAGTCACACTATGTCCAGCAGTGGACGTTTTCCGGCTTTTGCTGCTGCTAATGATGATTAATAAGTGTTTCATATAAATTCAATTATTTATATTTTCGTATATTGATTACTATTGCAATTATGTGTAACACAAGTTGTTTTTGTTTCAGTGGAAGACGCGGTGGGGAGTCGTCACGAAGCTGTCGCCGGCGGCAGGTCAGAATGTTACCTATATATACTTATTAACAGTAATACTATAACATTATTTTATTATTATTTTGTTCATGTTGAAATCGTCCTTCCTTAGTTGACCACTGATCTTTGTTTTTTGTCTACGTTTGGTTCCAGTGTTTATATTGTACAACAAGTTTTGCTAATTAGTACCGAAATACAAATATTAGTTATATTACACCAAGAAAAAAACACAAAATGTATTGCAAACAGATACACCAAGATACTTTTATAGCTTAAAGATATTCCAGCAGCCTTGAGGTAGAATAAAATAGTTTAAGAAGAGAGGTAAACGGTGCTTAACAATGAAGTAAACATATAGTACACATTTTTATGCTTTACTTAATATATACATACAGTACTTGGAGGCTTTCCTTTTAAGTATAGAAATACTTGTATTAGGAGGCTCCAATCTTCCCCGCGGAAAATAGCTGCAGCAGAAGGTTTATTAATACATTTCAGACTGCTTATATGTATATAGTACGTAAAAAGAATTTAAAATATCAATGTGAAAAGAAAAGTTTAACAATATTTATAGAATTATGAAAAAAACATTAAAACTAGTAAAATTGTAGCTATAAACATCTTAAAACTAACAATAAGGTGTGTGGGAGTGTGGGAGGTTAGTGTGAGAGGAGAATGTGAATGTATACACATAAATCTAAAATGAACTGGTGAAGTTTAGTTAAAAACTGTTTGAGGTTATGGGTTAAGTATTTGGGGATCATTTCCGTTACGTAACGTTCAATAAACATATTTTATATATATAGTTTATTTTGTCCTTCTCCATCTAGTACTAACAATTGCCATCTTTGGCGGTGAAATGATTCAGTACAGCTTGTATCGTAATGGATAATTTCCTGACGTTTTTTTGATGTAAATCACGTAACAATCAAGTGGAGATGTTATCGTTTGACAAGGTGAGTAATGATCGCGACGCATGTCGTGTTCGAAGCACGTCGCGTTACGTCGCGTCGGTACAGCGAGTGCAGTGATTACGTCGCGCGGGCACGTCAGCTCTTGTGACGGTGATTGTTGAGTGTTTTTATTATATTTCATTTTATTTATCTATCTCTCACATACTTTAACTCTTTTTTCTCTCTCTCTCAGATTCAGGAACAAATGTAGTGTAAATTTTGGATCTCACCATATAATACAGTGAGTGATATAAAAAACGGTTAAGAGAGAAACGAATGTCATATTTCTTATATTCTCGTTTCATAAGCGGACACCCATACTCGGAAGGTTCCTGGTTGTATTCCCACTGGGTGCCTATCGATACTCGGTTTGATTTTCTATTTCCGCCTGGGGGTAGCTACAGCCGCGTTACCCAAAACTGACGCTATACTGAGCTTGAGGCTTCTCTCTGAGCACGCTTTCCATCTAACAGACATAACGTCGCTTACAAGCCTCCGATGTATCCCTGGAGCACACAGCGGTTACAATCTACAAACTTATCCTTATACATCATTATAAGGTGGATGTCCACTGCTGGACTTGAGCTACGATCAAAGATACCTATCAATGACCCCCACAGGAAGCCATGGGGTAATCCTGTTCCACAGCCAGTAATACAACACGAATCACGATGCGACCCCTTAAATCCAGTGAACAATTAAACAAACATAAAACATGGGACGGAACACGTTGCTTGTGAACATTAATCGTGTTCAGATTAAGTCGACGCAACAATACATCCATTAAATCCATAAGCACGAGGAAATGAACCTGTAAAGTTACCGTTAAGTAAGCAAGCACAATGACATAAGTTACGCATTCACCGGCGCTAAGTTCCGTGCTGAGCGGGAGCGATCGAGGGCTGATAGGCGCGCGAGCGCAGCGAGGGGCGGGGAGGACCAAGTGACAAGCGACAGAAATACACAGAACTATTAAAGCTATTGGATGATCTACTCGTATAAACTTACGTTTGTCATGATTAAGACCAGCACTTTAGAAGAACATCTACTATTGATCAAAAATTGATGCTATTTAATGATTACCTTTAATTATCTGTATTATGTATAAAACTTTAACAACCTTAGACCATATCAATCAGTCTAAAAGCGATTGTAGTTTGCAATACTTGAGTATACAGCACTTTAGTCAAGACTTTCTTCAAGATCTTTGTCGCTATTTAGTTATCAATTCAAAAATTGAATGGTTTATATAGCGTTCAAACTTTTTCCTTCTTCATCATTGTCTGCGAGAAGCTGAGAGGCGCGTGCTTGCTATCTGTGCGCTTGTATCTTACAGCTTCGATTCCACGTGTTTTGTTGAGTGCCCCGCCCTGCCGCGCTGTGAGGTGAATTATCAGGAAATATTTCCTATTCAGGGAACTCGTCGTCGACATTACAAATGCTGTTAGAACATTCTTGTTGACCGACTGCTGCTAATGTAGAATACATTATTCACATTGTAGGTCGTTATAAGATAGTCTTACACATGGTTGCGATTTATCGAGTTAAGATTTTTGGTAAATATCGAATAGCTTTATATTTCGGTGCTCAGACTGCAACTAACTTTTTGCAACCAAACTACTTAAATATTTCTTAATTTTGTTCCCTCTTGGTTGTAGATTTTTCATGTTCAAAACACACACCATAAACTGCTCGATTATTTATAATCTCTTCAAGGCAACCCTCATCCGTAACAATTTAAGCTGTATACCTTTTCCTAACCTTACCTTTTCAATCATTAGTTTGAAACTTTTGTGTTTCCCCGCTAAATTTTTTTTTCCTAAACTCCCAGTTTTTACCTGTTTTTTGAAGATTTTTGTGTGTGATGATTTTTAGACAATCAACTCTTGCATGATTGGTGCAGTAATCTCAGCAACACAATGGAAGTGTCGTGTTCTTAAATTATTTGTATTTTTTAAATGCAGTTTCCTTTAGTAACTTTTACTAAGAACCGCACACGAGAAGAGTATTTTAGTGCTATTATCAAAATGTATGACGATACGGAACTACCATAAATTTCAAATTGTTTTGCGACTGGGCCGTGGTCCGTGGGCACCGGACACCTAAAAACTTGATGTAGAAAATGTTCTCTGAACAAATTAAACTTCGCAAGATATTCGTTGAAAGGTACTAATTTATCGCCCTAATGCAAGCTAAGTTACTTATGAAAGTTTGCAAGAGATCCTGCTATCGCCGTACTGCGGAGGACTTGGAGATGATAGATGCTGGATATGACCGGTGATTACTTTCAAACTTTCCTACCTCCTGTGTAACCCCCTCGGTCGTTTATAGCCTCCAGGCATGGGGGTGCAATATCTGAAGGAGTTTTAATAACGGCTTATAGTAAAATACTCGTTTATAAAAACTCCTTTATAGATCGCCACGACGATCTGGACATCTTTGCTGTTATCCTATGATAGACAAACTGGCCCAGATTTAATATGGTGCTACGAGTACGTCCAGAATTGAGGTTTCCCACCTCCCACCGCCCGCGAGAAAGTGTCCGGCTCAGGGGTCGGTAGTATTGCGTGCGTTTACTCACTCACACATGCGCGGGTATACAAACCTCATCCGTTGGATGTGTGGGAATAGGAAACGATATCACGACATTTGTTCTGACAAGTACTCGGGGAGTGCCGATGCGGTGGTTGCAGGAAGATATAGGTGACACATTCTAGATGTGGCATTGCACATCTACCAGTCATATATGTAGATCAATATAAAGTCCACGTGGACGAAGTATTGGGCAAAAGCTAGCCTCGAAAATACTTCTATCCACCGCTTTAATTACCTGTGGCGTATGCATGAAGCTTCTGGATCTCATATTTGATGGGGCACCCGCATTATTCTGTGACCCCCTGCCACTAGCAACAAGCGATGCAGTCGTGCGCGTCTAGCCCCTTCCCGGGGCATCCCCGAGCTCAGGGGCCATAAATAACATGAACAAATTAAAAACCCAGACTAAATGGTGTCTCGTACAGTATGCAATGCAAACGGGATATTTCTGTAACATACTTGTAATGGTTTTGATATGATTTCGTGTAAGTACCTATGACGTATAAAATGTATTACCACCAACATACATAACTAAATCAACGCACGCAATATGATGCACTCTCCTCGGCTTGTTTTGAGTGCACCTCATATACAGAGTTGCAAAAGAGCAGACGAGATAAATTATGAAACTTTTCAAACTGCATCTCGAACATGCCAGATACTAAAGTCACATAAAAATCCTTTGGCACCAGATTACTTCCTCTCCGTCGCGTCTGATGACGTCATAAATAAAACACACCCGCTCTCCCCTGCCAGCCCCCCCGGACGCTATTTTCTTACTATCGCCCCTCGCAGCCAATATACATGGTGGTTTTTATTATTGAAGAAAGATCGACGCTTGACCACACTCTCATGGTCGACAATGTTACGCGTTGGTCTAGAAAATGTATATCTGCTCCAAAGTCGTTACCTCCCATAAAAATTGTAGAGTGAAGATACCTAGAGTATAGTGTAAATCGGGAACAACAAAGAATTAATTCCGAAAGAACCGTGGGAGACTGTAAAATATTAGAATTAACGTTTTATTACCATCATTGCAGTGATTCGTCACTTAGTTTCCTTGACCGGATTGTTAAGATTTTTCGAGCTCTTGTGGTATTTATCTATCTATTAGGATGTGTGTGTGTGTTCTGGGTTTGCACTTGGCCTTCATCCCATCTGGTGGCAAGTGACGGTAAGACCGTTGGATGGTAAACTTGCGCACCCATAAGTCTCAAGCTAATGAGGCGCTGGCTCCAAAACGTCACCCACCAATGAGACTAAAAAACACACGTGCTATTTACACTGCTATTTGATGGCAGACTTACTTAACATGGCAGTAGTTAGCTAGACAGACAGACTATGTATCGCCGCTGGGAATCGAACCCACACTAGGCCTCGAGTGCAGTTAAAATACGATGATGATTCTCCATAACGCAGTTAAAATACGATTATAACGAAACTAATAAAAAGCTTCTAAAACAATGTAAAATTTGAAAACTCAGCACATTTGGTAGACGATTTTCATCGATGTTTTTAAAGCATTGTATGCAGAGAACACGCTGTAGCTTTGTATGAATAATATCGAGAGCCCTCACGCAGTCTTAAGGAATTCAAATTACAGAATTTTACGACCGAGAAATCTGTTTAACGTCCTCATGTCTGCAGTTGCATGGGGACACACACACACACACACATGTTATACAGCTCTACAGAGAACGGCCGGTTTATGAGGCTTAGTGCGCTTTTATTGTACAGTGGCTGTATACCGTGCGGGGCTAAGTCGTAATACTGAGTTAACGTCTCAATACAAACTAATGGAATCGAGAGACATAAATGCTTGGACGAAGCTTCGAAATTCTTCATGAGTCTAGTACTTCAGTTTAGCCCACAAAGACCGTGGTACTCGTATCGCAGCGAAAAGTTAATTGATTGATTGCTGTAATTATTGCTTCGCTAATTTTGAGTTTGAAAAGTTATTACCTATTATATTGAGTTGTTGGTGACCACGCTTGTATTATATGGTATTGCCCTCATTTATAGCTTCATTAACAATGTGAATTTAAAAAACAAACATTATAAAGTTGTTTGAACATAATTAAAGCGTTCAAAAAGAATCAAAAACCAACTTAAACTACCATAAAAGTCTACAGAATTCATCCCCTAAAAGGTTCACTCTTAGATCTGGGTACAGATTTGGTTTTTATTGATTTTCTCAAAAAGCGCTGAATCAATTTCGATAAAATTTATATGGGACCACTTAAGAAGTATGTTGTAACAAACCAAAAAAGAATCATCAAAATCGGTTCATAATTTGCAGAGTTATCGAATAACATACTTACGTGGGGGAAACAGTCAAATCGACAACCAAAGTCTGTTGAAAATAATAACACGTACTGCGAATTAAAATACGGCAGCTATGCGTTCTTATATTTGCAACATTTCTATTTACACGAAAACTATTACTCGTGCAAAAATAGATAGAGACAAAGCATACATCTTGCAAAATGTTCTGTGCTATGTTGAGTAGCAGAGTTAATGCTCTCCAGTTGTAGTGCGTCGCTCGGAGTGGTGCAGCGGGACGTGCGCTGTGCACTGGAGATGAACTGGCAGGCCATTTATATAAAGGAAAAATGTACTAAGCAATAAAAAGGATAAATTGCCATACACGATCGTACATTTTCAGTCACCGTTCATTATGCAAGCAATCGCTAACCGTATGCACTTATGAGCATACATGAGGAAATGTTATCATATAAGGAAAATAATGCGTGAAATATACATGAGCCATCAGACAATTCAATTGTAATTTCAGCGGCTGAACATAATTCACATGCGCATCAACGCCACACAGAACTGCCCCGAAGAGTCTCGATCCAATAAATTACTTTACTTTAAATATTTGCCTCCACCCCCTGCCCCCTGCCACCCACCTCGCCTCCCGCGCCGTAATGGTGAATTGCGAACTATCGGTGGGGTGCGAGCTGAAAGTTCATGCAAATTAGAACACATGCGTTTTATAGTTGCAACTGCTTTCTTTTTGTGTTGTCTCTATTGTTATTGGGAGCATGCTGTGTCTTCAAGAGTTATCAAAGTAATTTGTTTTTGCTGGATATTGCAGACTGCGTGCATTATGAGATGTGACTCAAATTTAGCCATTTTAATTACGTTACCGAACTCTGCGTTCTCTCATTGCATTATTAATATTATTATGTACCCATTTATATATAATGACACCATCATCATCCGGGAATCGTCCACTGCTGGACATAGGCCTCCTCCATGGTATGCCACACTGACCGGTCCCGAGCCACTTGCATCCACTGACCCCTGCGACCTTTTACTATGGCGTCGGTTCATCTAGTAGTGGGACGGCCCGGTATGCGTTTCCCGGAATGTGGTCATCACTGCAAAACTTCGGTTATCCATTCTTCGAGTGATGTGGCCTGATTATTTCCACTTCAGTAATAGGCTCGTCGAGCTATGTCAGTGACATTAATTCGCCGACGGCTTCCTCATTCCGGATTTTATCGTAAAGAAATTCCGAGCATAGCTCGTTCCATTGCTCGCTGAGTGACTGAGCTTGTGTATTCGTCCCACAGTAAAGGACCACGTTTCGGTTCCGTATGTCATCACTGGCAACACGCACAGTTAGTTATATAGTAATAAATAATTTATTTCAGATACAACCATAATTAAACCATAATCTAAGTATCTAGTCAGATATTGACTTGATTTCTTTTATGTATCGTAGAATTTGATGGCTCGTAACACATACGAAGTCGCGGGCACAACCATTCTAACATGCAGAAAACAAAGTACCAACTTCACGCCGCGTAATGTCATAAAGTCCATCAACAACGCTAACACGTAAATTGATTTTCGCGACCAACTTTTCCCATTTCCGTAAAAATATTTCGCTGACGAAAGTGAAATTGAGTAAATTGGTATAACGAGATCGGCATGGAAATAATTCCCATTGTCAGGGAGGTCTCGTGGAGTAGGGCTCCGTTTGCGAGAGTCGACGGTTTTGTGCTCAGGGTGGCGTCTGGAGCAGGGTGTTCTTAAACTGATGACCACAGCATATTAAGGTTCACTGATTTGTACATGTTTTATTTATTTGTATAGCAACTAGTTTTTGTCTGCGTGGTCTTACCGAGATAAAAGAAACCTGTGTCACTCTTCATCCCATACACAATATTTACGAAAATCTACAGCCTCTGTATCCTAATAGCTACACTCTTTGACTTAAAATGCATAATTCCCGCGTTTAAATTAAAAAAACCACCGACCGTGTGACAAAACCGCACTAGCAAATTGATTCCAGGAAATGTAGGAAAATGCCCTTTCATTGACGGGAGGGAACTGGGACTTGAACCCAGGATCTCTGGATTGTAAGTCCTGGCATGGCCAACGCGGCTCTAAATGATGATAAACAACAATACCATCAGTCTTTAATCATCGAGGCAGATTTCAAGGTGATTGCTAGACAGTGGGTCACAGGAAAATTTGAGTACCACTGATCAGCCGCAGTACAGCAGCCTGCAGATTCAGAATGAATCTCACAGGGACTGCTAGTTCGATCGGAATCCTTTATTCTCCGAATCTTCCACTATTCCTATACAAAAAATCAAGTCATTCTGACTCTCCGTTATGACTAGAAGTGATGACAAACGGCTCCATTTTCGCGTTTAAGATATTATGTGCGACAAGCGACAAGCATGTGCTGGTAGCGACATGTTTGTGGTATAATCTACAATAACTATCACTGCGCGGCGTCGGGACGGTGAGACCGTTTGTAGGGGGAGCTACGGCCGCGCGGGTTACGTGAGGATCCAGGAGACAGAGCTATGATCATCCGGATTTGTTGCCGAGCAGGGCGGAACGACACTGTGCGAAATTTAAATTTGGAACGTTGACAACGATTTGTGGCCCCATTGTGTATTTTTGAGAGCCACAGAATTAATTTCAAACGTTTGTCCATTAATATGATAAATAGGGTAACGGATTTACGTTTTTCCATCCGCGCTGCGCTCGAGCTGCAAATCATGAAAATTAATATAACTTGGATGGAATCCATGGAGGGACGCATCAATGTTATATACATACTACCGAACAGACGATGATAAACGGAGTCTTTATAGTCTCACTCAGTGTCTGCTGTCTGACTGTCTGTCACTGTTTATTATATCATAACTAATAATGCTATCAACTTGGAATTTGGAATAACTATGGGAAAATGTTACTTTGAAGACAACCATTACATCTGATATGGTAATAGGACGGTAAGTAATTTTACATTTATTATTATTTTGTATAAAAATTGACATCTACTATTATTGTATAAAATTTGACTTATTTATTTTGCTATGCCCTGACAGGGTTCATGTATATAGATCCGAATAATATTGTAATGACTCTATGTACATGTCTATGCAAATAAACAGATTTGATTTGATTTGAAGTGGGGGTCTAAAATACCATATTCACTCTAGTTTTGAAGAAAGCCTGTGGTGCTTAGTAAACATAGAAAAGCTGCGGGAAATTCCACTCCTTGGCAGTTGGTATCATAAATGAAGAAGCAACGTCTTTGAGAAGTTCCTCTACAGATAAAATCTAGATTAAACCATAATCTAGATTTTGAAGATCTATATCACGGAACACGAGTAAGTTAATCCTAGAAAGCGTCCACCTGGACGGCGGGCGCTCGGCAAGGGGCGGTACTCATAAGATATCAAATTTTCTTTGAGACACAAGACTCAATGGCTCGTGCCCACAGCCATACACACAACTTAGCGCTGCTCTATCAACTCATAGCGAGTAGAACAAGCTATGCACTGAAGCGAGCTCTTAGTCTGGCCGAGCTTCATTCGGGCAAGCAGATATTACTCCGTATGACTAGAGGTTGTTAGACCCCAAGCTAATCAGCTTATAATATTTTTAATGTTTCCTTTACTTTTAGGGAGCTACAAATGACGACTTCTTGAAATTGTAAATGCCGCGGTGAATAATATCAATAAGAGCAAAAGTATGTTTATATTTATCATGGAACAGTCCACTGTTGGACGCGAGTTTCCTTCAGGGATCACCACGTTCTTCATGATTTTGACAAAGAGAAGGTTTATTCAAGACTCTTGATTGATGCTACTATGTCTGCTGCGGCCCTGCCACAAGGCATGTGGTGCTATATTGTAAATCTGGTATCCGGGGCCTAGAGGATACAAAATTAGACTCTCAACCTGGAGGTCACGGGTTCGATTCCCATACTCGATTTGGTTGGTGGTAGGGTGGCTTATATGTCCGCCTGGCTAGCTACCACTATTATATTACTTAATGTGCTGTCATCACCGTTGTGTTCTAGTAAAGGTAACAGAGACAGATCTTTTTCTGAGCACGCTGTAACTTGAGAAAAGGTCTAAAGCCAACCCATTATCGCTGTCGCCTCTCCCTGAGGCCATCTTCTCAAGGACTCGTGGAGCCCCGCGTCTTTCAAAGGATCTCGCGGTAGAGCTTATCTCCCTACGAGTGCCGAGCTGTGTGCCCGTCTGCACTAGTCTACATCACAGGCGGTACTAGCGTAGTACTAGTCTATAGTGACTCAACAAGACGATACCTGCGCAGATGTTACTGGAAGACGATTTATGTTTAAACTGGCTTCATCGGCATGGATGAAATATCCCAAGGGAACAATCGACTGTCATAAAATGATTATTGGCGTTTTATATTTACTAACCTAGGCTAGCAATTCCCTAACAAAGAATGGAAATATTTTTCTGAAGTAAAAAGTTACTTGAATTGAATAAAAAGTACTGTACATCTGTAGGCCATAGGTGTGCGTGCAAAAAAATGTATCAGAAGCGTGATGTAATGAATCGAGTTGAGCTGGTGGCAAACAATGATTTGTATCTTGTTTTAAATATTTTGGTCAGTAAAAGAGAGAATCACTGTTCAAACCAAGCTCTATCAAACTTAATTTGATGAAAGAAAGTATTTCTTGTTAGACAATGTACATGCTAAAGCGTTTGACTAAGTAATAGAGAACTTGAAACAATGTATGTACTGTTTATGTCTGGTCCTCGTTGAAGACTATCTCCTGACACGTGCTGTATAAAACGGTAGCGAGGTAAAGTGTCTCTGGCTGACATTGTGCCATGCAACATGATTCATGACTGGTTTCTCGAGTGCATACCATTACGAGCTCCCGCACACGTACTGAGTGAGTATATCCTATACAGACATGGCCTCCGTAACGTATACACTTTTAAAAGATGGTCTCACGTTAACTGGATGTGTGAAGAAGGTTTTTTCCTATTTATGCAAGAGAAATAAATATTTACTCTTTTATGTAACACATTTATTAGTGAAACCGTCAAGTGAAATAAAATCTAAAAGATTTGTGATTCGACCTCGGACACTGATGGACCATTAGACAACCAGAGTCAGAATGGCTTGGTTTTTGTCGCATCACTTTTATCGTGCGCAGACTCACCTCCTAGCTTACGCAATTTACTTTCATTAGTCATAAAACTATAAAGATTCAATATGATCGTAATGATTCATTGCTATATGTTTGTTCTCTTTTAATGCTTAGACTGCACAATGAATCGTATTTGCCGCGAACGGACTGTCATTGACATACTGGCGGACTGTGTGATAGTGTTGACCTCAGTAAAACGTTGCGGCAAGTTTCTTGTCCAACCAGATGAAGTCGAGGTATAAGGCTAAGCTCTTATTAACGTCATGGGTAGAAAACATTGGGGCTTTGGCCCAATCCCTTAACTGCTGGAATATGACGGCGCAGTCAAATAAATAATGAGTAGTTTGTAATTTAAATGAGACGTTACATGGCGTACAATCACTTTCCATATTTTAACAAAGTGAAAAAGTTTTCAAGTAAAACAAAAGCATAAACCCCCGGTTCCTAGAACCTCCTCTAATTTACTGTACAAACAGCTGCCGGCAGGCAACAATGCTCCGCGCTGCTCTAGTATTAATGAGCTGGTATCGGGAGCCGTTAATATTTTATCTGTGGCACGCGGCGGAGACAAGCTGTTCTGTGACGTCACCGGGGAATCGAAGAGGTGCGCTGTAAAGTAATTGATAATATGTTTGAGAATTATGAGATGACGATCAACTAGCCTATACCCACGACTTCGTAGGCGTAGAATATGTTATACAGGAATAAAAAGAATATTAAATGTGAATCGGTAATGTAATTCATCTATGTGAAAGAGTCACAAACATACAAACTCACAAACGTTTGCAATTGTAATTTTAGTAGTATTAAATAATATAATTTTCTATTTTCAACTACCCAGGGTTTATTATCTTGAAGCCAGCTGTTTTCCAGAAACTGGATATCGTTAGTGAAGAAAACAAGGGAGTGCGGGGATTCAATAAGAACAGCTGAGCCTTCGCGTAGGAGTTAATTTTGTAGCTACGCCGTAGCGTCCCGGACTGCTACGATGTCTCGTAGAGGATACGAAGTGGAATAGTTTCATTAAAGCAAGTGTTTGTAATGAAAATGTAATAAAACAGGTTACCAATTTTAATAAACTCCATTCTTACTGTAATTTTTCATTGAAATATGAGGAAGTTTCTTCTGATTACAATGTACAGAAATTTAGATATAGTCTGTACAATAAACAATGGTGTAGCACACATGCAAAAACATGTGATCTAATTGATTTCCTCCTGTTGTCTACATAGTTGATAACACGCACATACATATATAGTAACATCTGTCCACATGCAATCGTTTGAAAGTTGCTCCGTTTATTTTAAACTGAAAAGAACACAGTTGGGGCATCACGGAATACACATTTGTAGGGAAGGGCCCGCGTGCGTCTCCCCGAGGGCATCGCATATTTGCGCAATAGATGTAAAACTATTAAAAAATGTATGTTCCCATAAATATACCCCTCCGACGTGTAAGGTCGAGCGTATTACAAATTTATGCGCCAGAGGGGGGAGGTAAGGTACAGTGGAATTGGCTGCCGATTTGGGGGGTTAGTGTTTTGTTATTTTGAGTATTAAATGTGTTGAAATAATGCTATTTCGATCCGTATAGCATTTAGGGCTCTAAAGGGCAACTAACTTGTGAACATGTAATAATGCATGATCTGAACACTCGCTGTCACTCAGCTTGTTATGTTTTCCATTCAATTTGTTATTCACGTAGCCCATGCTATAGAAAGGGACATAGATCACATTCTATCTCGATAAATGGTTGTGTGATGATTTTTGTAGAAAACGCCGTCGAATTCGGCAAAAATAACAAGCGCGCTGTATCAATCCTTAGATTGAACAGTATTACCATCTGAATGCAGAGACGCCGCCGTAGTCGGTACCACGTAGTCTGTAGTCAAGGGATGCTGTAGTCTGTAGTCGGAGGTGCAAGCATCGAAGAGGTATAGCTCCAATAAGACGCGCGGCTGGGTAAACAGAGGCGAGATATCGAGCGGGCCACAGAAACCGAGAGGAGAGTTGAAAGATTAGTGGAGATCTTTCATTGGCTTCCTGTTTTTTAGGATTTATACAAATTAGGATTTGGAATAGACTAGGTTAGTTAAGTTAGTTTTTAGTAAATTGACTTTTATTTTTTTGTTATAATTTTAGTGCATGCATAAACAGCTTTTAATTGCTTTTATTTAAGCACTTAAATTAAAATAATATGACATGAATATGAATGTGGAGTGTAATAATTTTTAGCAGATCTATTAGAAAAAACATGTTTGAATACAAAGATAAACGTATCACTTAATTCTTTTTCTAGGTAAAAAATTTCGTTTTAAATTTCATTGACGTTATTTTATATATCAACCGCAGTTGCCAATAATTTGAGGAACATATTAAAAAAAAACTTGTGGCTACTATTATTATTTATTTTGTGACAGAAAAAGTGACAATAGATTTAATGACCGAAACATAAAGACATAACTTTATATATGTTTTGGAAAGAATTCCGATTAGTGAGATGGAAGATAATGAGTTGACTGAAATGAGCGCAGCAAATACATTATTTGATTGAGTCCACGGCTGGACATGAGGCTTCCACAAATTCTACCACAGTGAAGTGCCCTCTTCGTTGCTAGGGCAGGAGACTTAGCGATTACATAATTTATTAATTAAACGCCTGCTTGAGTGGATTCAATGTCACAAAACGCAGCATGTCCCCTCTACCTGTCCAGTGTCGTCTGTAATCCGCAGTAGGAACTAATGATACTCGTACGAGTATATCACGTAAACAGTTAAGAGGCTATGTTGGTAAGACCACGTGGTCATTTTCAAGGTTAAATTGTTTTGTAGCTGTCCCTCTCCGAGCCCTATCCTACCCGAGCGCGTACGGTGAGACAGCATACATTATGCGATGTTATCCACCCGTTATTTGGATGTTTCGTAGTCCAGGGATCATTTGAAGGATACAGTATATTATGTAACCATTTTTTAAATACAGTATACTAATGAAATTTCAGATGTCGGTGGTTTTTCCAAATTGTTCTAAATTGATTCATACTCTTGTAAATCAGGTTCAAAGTTGGAGCTTTTTACTACCGAAAAATACAATACTTTGACGCCCTGTAACTCTGGAAGTATATATTTAAACAAAAATCTGACTCACCACCGACACAGATATTTGTTTCTAGATTGTGTCTTGAAAATTTCATAGATTTTTCATAGCTTAATACTCAAAATATGACTGGACTACGTTTGTATGGGCGCTTTGACAACAGCATAGCCTCTTAAGCGTTAGTACCGCTCATAACAAACAAAAGAATATATGTTTCTATCATAACTAAAACGGTAACGTTGAGGATTCATACCACTAAAACAATATCATTATACGATATTTATTGTCAAACAGATTCATTTTTCCATTCACAATACCACAGTGAAAAATCCTTACTGTTATTTGGTTCGCTGCTTTAATGGCCCCACACAACGTCTTAGAGCCCCGTTGTTGACTTTCAATGTAAGTTATAAATAGTCGACTTAGCGCCGCTCTACAGACGTTCCCTCGCTTATTTTCTACTTATTTATACAACCCAAGCACCCGTATGATATTTATGAATCGGTAAAACACTCTCCGCAAAGTCACACTTTAGAAATAATAGTTGTACATCTCGGAGATTAGCACGAGATCCGTACGTAATGAAAACCAATCGGTTGTTCATTTATCAAGTCATGATTTATTTAACTGTAAAAACTTTAGCAACACTTCACTTTATAACTGTTCTACTCAATTATTTTTCAAGGTAATAGCTTCTTCTTATCGTTCATGTTGTAAGGTCACCTGGCGACGGCGAAGGTGACCTCACACATCCTAGTGTCAGAGCTGTTGTTCCGCCACAGTCCTCTGACACGGCTCATGTAGCTGCTGCCTGTCGTAGATGGTAACCGGTAACAACGGATTAACGTGAATATTCATACAATCAGCCTGCAATGTTCTCATCAAACCGGGGCCAGTCTCAAAAAGTGATGTTTGACAATGTCCCCACCGGGAATTGAACCCGGGACCTGTGCGTGTGTTGCGCGTCTGTCTCGCTCAGACACATGGAACATGACGCTCATTCCCGACTGTTCCCCGTGTAGCTTTATGTTTGGTTGTTTTGGTCCTTTTTGTGCATAATGTGTCACTCGACGCAAAATATTATAAAAAGAAATATATTACACTCGGAAAATAAATCAATAATTATTTTGTAACCCTTATGAGAGCTTCTCACCTATCGTGTCATTTAAAAAATGAACTAAGTGAAAACACTTAGCCTTCATGTCACCTGATTGAACGGGACAACACGTTCGTTGGATGTTGTAACATACTCGATATTACACACAGCTCACTCACAATCCTAGCAACAAGGAACACATCACGGTCTGTCTGCACCAACGCCCTGCACTGTAAGCGACAGCAGAGTGAGTGAAGCGACCACTCAGAATCCTAGTATACAACACATGGAAAGCGTGCTTTAAAAAAGACGACTCAGAAGGCTTTCCTGTTTGCAGCTACTAGCACCAAGGAAAATAATTAAATTGGAAAAATAATCAAACAAAAATACATCATCATTATCAGCCTGGTCACGTCCACTACTGTACATAGGACTCCCCATGCCAAGGCACAATGGCCGCCTTCAGTCAATGGAAAAACACTCCGATTTTTAAAAAAAATTATAGCTCGGGTAAAATTTGAAGCATATTTTATCATAGAAATATCTGAAATTCCAAAGCTCTCACAAACAAGGGTTCTGTAAACACAGGGGCGGGAGGTCCGCCGCGCCGCGCTCAGCTCAATCAAATAATTAGCAAATATTTATACAAAATAATTAGCTTTAGTCCACGCCGGGGGTGAGGCGGGAGATGAGGGAAATCAGTGTTGTGTCGCTTTGTTAGAGTCGGCAAACAGAGGTGGGGGAAATATGGAGGGAAATAGTAGACGGAGTGCTATTTGAGTTTCGTGTTTTTGTGACTTCTCTTCTATTGAAAAATATTTGCCACCTTTTAATCTTTTTGGCCGTGAAAAATGACGAATATCTCTGCTTACTGCTTCCACCATCTTCGCTTGGGGTGATCATATTGAAAAGCCGAGAGCGCACGGTCTCATGTTCAACACTGGAAATGCAAATTAAATATATTACACTTTACACACATTTAGTTTCTTCAGTCCAATTTACTACCTACTAAATTACATAATTCATAACATAAATAAAACGTTGTTTTTGTAACAAAACTTATGGATAGAGGAGAATCAAAGAAAATGCAAAAAATGTGTATTCAAAGAGATCATATTTGAATACACATTTTTCCAACCTTCAAACAGCCCTTCAGACATTTAAATAACAAAACGCACCACCTCTATCCTCAACTATCCTACATGTGTGAGTCCCCCGCACAGACACAGCCTGACCTCCGTCAAACCTCGCAGCTTCTTGATGGTCGCGGTCAACGCACCCGTTTAACATTAATATGCATCTCCGCGATACTAGAAGAATATGGAGAGAATAATATAATATAAGAATTCAGGGAGGAGGCTACAGCGGAATACATTTACTGTGATAGAGTAATGAACACAACGCAATGTAACCTGACCAGGATTATATGTGGGAGTTTTACTAATTTCTGAACTTAGATTTAAAAAAGCGTGGTAAAAACTAAGCTGTCTATGAGGTATATTCCATACTAATATTATAAGTACGAAAGCGTTGTTTGTCCTCTCTGCCCGTCGTAGCGGAGCATGAGAATGACTTGATTCTTGTTCAAGGGTAGTTAAAGGTCCGGAAAAGGAGATACTTTTTATCCTGATCAGTCATGTAGTTCCTGTGAGATAATTCTCGAAATCTACGGGGATGAAGTCGCGGGCAAAAGCTAGTTTACTATAAACCTGAGTCTGTAAATCTAGGATTTGGTTTGCCACAATTTGGCACACGATCCAATCATATTAAACTTTTTCGTTTTGGTGTTTAGTCTATATGTGCTAATATTTAAGGGCACACACGAACAGTTGAGCACAGTATGGAACATAGCTGCAAAATATACCTTATTGAGGAATATATATGCAAAAACACGGAGGAATCGTTCCGTTACGATTTGTGAAATATTATGTCATGGATTATTATGTTCCGTAGTTTTATGTGTCTGCGCCGTCACATATGATTCGTCACCAGGGGAGTCCCCTTTCTGCGACGGCCGTGCAGAGTGTGTTCGATGAATTTATAGTTTGTTGCCGATCGTGTGACGTCAGACGCGTGTGAACACAGTTTATCTGGAAATCATCGATAAGATTTGTTTGCTCGGAATAAAAAAAGGACCAACGCGAGTCGGACTCGCGCACCGAGGGCTCCATGCGGAATATGATTAATTAACGTACTAAAAATCATAAGTAATAGGTCAGGGAATCGAACAATAATGATTTTCTTAGGTAAGTAGCAATTGAAAAAGTTTAGGTCTCGCGTTCCTTAGAAAAAGTGTATTGCGAGGCAGACAGGCGGACGACCAGTTGATCTTATGGATTCATTGTTTCCTTTTGAGGTATGAAGTACGAATGAGTAAAAAATTCTCCAGCAGCTCAAGTCAATCAATAAATTAAATTTGTAATCACCGCACCACTGCTGTAACATTATGTTGGTATAGTTAGCCCTTTGTTAAAACTTTAGAACCTGTGATTTTATTTGACGTCAGTCATTGCTCAGAGAAGAACTGAAAGATTTGGAGTAGGTAAGGAAGTGAGAGGACGATGAGAATCCTGTCTGCTGTGTATGTGATATGTGACTATTTAACCCTGTTTGTACGGTGCGCGGGGACAGTCAATGCATGCGTCAAATCAACAATACATGCGATTCTGTTTAATTTTAAAGTGTGAGCAAAAATTTTTGAGTTTGAAGAAGCAAAAGCAGGACCGATAAATAACATAAAAACATAAACAGTAATAAAACGAACGATCGCGTCATCTCCGGCATCAAACATCAAACTCCAACGAATTTTACGACGAGCATTAAAAATTAAGAAGCAGCCCCAAAGTTTTAATATCTCCGCTCTCGGATAAATCGCATTTTCGACAAAATTCCGGGAAATTCGGGAAATTTTGGGGAATTTAAGAGGATTGAGGCGATCGCCATTAGCGTAACAGGAGTTGGGCTTAACTCGACGATTTGGTAATTACTTGCTGGCATCCGGCGCGGGCGCCGGCGTCCGCCGCGCGGCAGGCAGCACCTCGTGCGTGCGTGCGTCCCGTGCGTGAGTAGATAACATATCCTACATGAAAAGGGTATATAGTTAAGTGTGGATAGCCTCTACCTAACCAAGTTCACCTTGGCTTATGCTGAAAATACTGTTAATATTACAATAGTGTAAGTTTGTGTCTCTTTCACGCAAATACGGCTGAATAGATTTAGTCTTTTGGGATGGAATTAAATTATTTAGTTTATATAGGATACTTTTTATTGTATATTTCCATGCGGACGTGGCTGGGAAAACTAAACTGCTGTCTATCGAGCGTGGTTCACTTATATGCTAGTTGTGAGGGTTGCACATTTCCGAACAACATTTGCCAGTGGGCATTACCATCTATTCCATTAGTGGTTCAACCTCCACTTGTATCATACGTACAGTTAAAATATTTAACACCTTATCAGTTTCCGTGCTCCCTGAAGATTGCAACTACAGTGTACTAACAAACAGGGAATAGCTTCAACACTGGTGATGGTCTCTCTTTAAATTTTTTAACCTTTCACTGTTAACCTTGATGTACTTCCAGTTACTGCGTCACTGTCTCGATACGTCGCGCTCCCCTGAACCGTCGGCGACTGATTTAAATCGGTTTTCAACAGATTTTATATTAAAAAAGTTTTTCCAACGTTTTGTATTACCTAACAGAGACAATTGGTCCGCAAATTTATTCCGGGTCGGCGGGGAGTGGAAGGTTCTGAAACTGGTTTAAAAATGTAAAGGTTTTTATAGGTTTCTGTTGGGGACAGTTTAAATGGGTATTCCAGAGCTTTCAGTTGTTTTAGGTCCACTTATGTAACTCTAAATGCTACAATTGTTTATTTAAACTTCGTTTACGTGAAATGAATATCATTAGCGTAAAACATTTTTGTCAGTAGCCATTACGCAGCTAATAGTCCCTAGATGGCGTTTTAAACAATAATTTATTCGCGTTCTTGTTAATTATTATAATCCGATGTCCTATTTTTAGCAAGCTATACTATTACAATAAATGGTATTGTAAAACAACATTTAGTATGAAACTTTCCCGTTGCATTACCGTTTCATAGTTTATTGTCCGAGTGGGCGAACAAAGGTCTTCCTTTCGACTACTAGGCCAAAAAGCTACTTTCTGTGCGTTTGTATGTTTTCCTCTACAGGTCGCATTTCTCAACCGATCTGGACGGAACTTGTTACGTAGGTTAAACGAATTTTTAAAATTTTTTTGCCGTTGGGGATTTTTGATTGGATTTGCTTCCTCCAAAAAGTGGTAAAAAGGGGGTACTCGATATCTCCGCCATACGATATCTGATTTCCATGCGGTTTCTTGTTACATATATGAAAACTTGGTTGATGGAGTAAGAAAGTTAAAAAAGTCGAACAAGCTCGAAAAACTACAGCTATGAAGCACCCTACGATTGGTAGTAACTAGAAATCGTGAGTAATAATAATGCATATTAAGCTGGGAGTGTTGGGAGGGGTAATTCATAAAGAAAGAGGTTTTACAGAGCACCTGGAACCAACCAGCTTCTTATCACAAAACTAAGTAATAATTCATATGTTCTTATGCCTCAATTTTGTTGATATTTAAAAAGAACTGTGTGGGGCAAAGTATGTGCTCGCGAGGTCTACAGCACACAGAGTAGTATATTTAGAGTTTTATGTTATTAAAATGTCTCATTGTACTTTGTCTCGTGGAGTAGTACCAAAATGTTATCAACTCATTTACAATCTGCGAACGCTCAAGAAGCAATTTTTCATTGGAACAAAGCACCTCGGGGAGTGGAAGTGAGGTCAGAATTACCCGCGTCGTTACTTCCGCGTGTTTAAAACGGCCCTAAAACATGAACCTTAAATGATGGTCGGAGACGGTGCGAGTGATGCGAGCTATTCACGGGTATTGTTTACTCTTCGTGGCCATGTTCAGCGCTGGAGTTCTGAAATAATATACAGTGAGATGATTGGTGGAGACAAGTTCAAACATTATGTGGCCTAGCCTGTTTTCTAAATAAATAAAAAATCGTTTTATTAGTTCTTACTGCGCTTTAATAATCGTTTTCTGAACTTACTCTTATTTGGTTGGTGGGACATTTTCTATGTCCGCCTGGTTAGTTACAAGTTTGCCGCCAAACAGCAATATTTATAGCGCAGTTGTGTTCCCGTGTGAGTTTAGGGATGTGAAATGAAGAGGCCAGGTAGGCTTTCAACTGCAAAGCTAAATTTGTAATAATAAAAGCATGTTTCTAGTAGGGACGCCTCCTTCAATTTTATCATTTATTATAATTTTCAACCGTCTTCAAAAAGGAAGAGGTTCTCAATTCGACGGGTATTTTTTTAATGTTTGGTACCCCAGAACTTTCGACTGCGTATATTTTGATGATTCTTTTTTATTTGAAAGCATGGTGCTTCCCGTGTGGTCATTTTAATTTGTTCCAGTTGTGACAATGGTATTCATAAGAAAACTATATTAGTCAAAAATTTCCTGTAGACTTCTAGGACTTCTTATAACTAACTTCCTATATTCCTATATTTGTTGTTATAGTGGCCACAGTAATACACATTCTGTGAACATTTCAACTGTCTACATGTTACAGATCATGAGATACATCCCGGTGACAGACAGACGAACGGACAGCAGAGGCTTAGTGGTAGGGTCCCATTGGTTACTCTTAGGGTACGGAACGCTAAAAAGACACAATCATTATTTTTGATTAAGTACATTGAAATAATCACACAAATAAAAAAATTTACGTTTACAATTGAGTTAAAACAAAAACTTTCAAAGCTCAAATGAATCAGCTGTATTAACCAAACCAATAAGACCAGATACGGTACCCTCAATTCCTTGCTCGCTAGAACTTGGTGGTCCATCCCGGGAGAGAGCATGTTCGTCGCGGCTGCCGATGCCGCACACAACGCGTTCCCCAAATGAAGATGGATGGCGGCGGGCATTAATTCGTATAAACAGAGCAATTAGCGCTCTGGATGATTCTGCGGGAGGTGTAGGGGAAGTGGAGGGAGGGCGGCGGGAGATTACACGCGTTTTGTACTTGATGCCATGCTTGATTTATCGCCTATTATCTGTTTTGTCCGTGTGGTTGTTTAGAGAAGTTATTGCATCGCTATATGTCCACGAAACTGACACCATATGCAAAGTTTATCGATAGACATACAGTTAAGTCATAAGTTCAATAGTACCACAACAGGAAAGCTTCATATCAATACCAACCAATATTACTAAATAATATTTGTACGTCACTGTTTATACTGCCAAGACTCGTTACACTGAAGTGACGCAAGGCAGACCAAATTTAATAATACAAATTACTTACCAAAGATGCTTTACAAGCCTGCATATTCATCATCATCAGCCTAGAATCGCCAACAGATGGACTAAGTCTTCCTCCATGGCCATTGACCGCTCCCAAAACGCTAGCGATTCCTCTCAACCTTTCGTTGGTCTGGTCCTGGTCGTCAGTCCATATAGTGGAGGGTCCGGTACACGTTTCCCGGTTCGTGGTCGACACTTGAAATATCTGTCTCCCCATCAGTGATCTGACTCGTCGATTGACCGTATAGTATTGCGCTGAAATTCAAAAATTCAACAACATACCTTACTAATCTTATATTATTTGAAGAATTCATACCACTTGTAAACGGTCGCTCGCCACGACACAACAAATCCACCATCCTCTACGTCATCGCCTCACTCACACACTTATAACCTAAGCCTCGTGTCCTCACCCTTAGAGTAAACACTTTACCGCATCATCCGCAACCCTAGCACTAGGGTCACCACAAAACCATTCGCCTATGAGTAAATCAATGTAAATGCCTGCCAAAGCAAACATTTCAGATGTATCGTCGTCAACCCTAGTGCCTGGGGCAGCTAGGGTGGCCACAAAAACGATGTAACTATGTGTAATGAGATGCAAATGCCTGCTAGAGCTGTGGGACGTGCGGCGAATGTGAGTGCGCGGTTTATTTTGCGCGCGATGCTAACTCTTGTTTGATGGCGGCTGCGTCTGACATGAATGTGGATACTAATGTGACACGGTTTTACGGTGGAAGAAGTGTAAATAAATAATTATTACATTAGTGAAATTCTGAAAGTAGAACTGGTGGTAGAGTTTTTTTAATTATTACTTTTGAAAAACTAATTATGAGCAAGCGTCTTGTGTAATTTGGTCAAAAGTGAACTTAAATTGACAACGTTCCTCCATCAGCAACATACAAAAATATGTAAAAATTTTGTAGTTCACCAATTATGTTTTTTTTTTTCGATGAAAATGGGTTCATTATAATAGATTATATAATATTTATAACCACTACTTGTTTCCGGATATAAACATTGACATTAAATTAATTATAAGTGATGCAAATATAACACTAAACATTTCCCATTACAGCGTACTAAAGTATGTCAATTTTGTTAAAGGCGCACCATAGCTTAGCGAACGCAGTGTGCGGGGTCAACTGTCAAAATCAGTGTCGTAAAGATGTCGCGAGATGTCAGCAACAAGTCTCCGACAGCCCTCGTCGGCTCTCGACACTCGGTGTCGAGATTATGAGATCCTTATCACACCCTTTATTACGAGCCGTCCGTCTTGAGGTCTGTTTACAGCTCCAGCGCTGCTGTGCTTGAGGTTTGTTGGGTCAGTCACGAGATTATTTTCTTCTGTAATACCAGTATTTTCGTGAGTAGAAAAACTCTCTCTCTCAGACACTCAACGTACGTTTTCATTCGAATGAAATAATTTCTAATATCAAAGGAATTAATTTCTTTCTTAATTTGGTGACTGATTATGGTTATTATGTATGTATTGAGTATAGTATGGTTATTTGAGTCCATTATCATTCTTTGATTGGAATGAATTATTTTGTATTTCTATATTTGGGAAACTATAATGTAAAATTCCTTTGAGTAAATAAATGTCTTTAAACCCAAAATTTAATGTCATACAAATAAGTGTACAGCTATTAGCCATTAACAAGTCCTCACATATAAGCTTCTGAGTATAAAAAATAAAGTTGCAATAAATGTGCTACTAACACAATGTATTTTTCAAGAACAACGACCAAATGGATCGATCAATTTGATTTTGTCAAACATCTTCAAACAGTAAACACTATGGAATAACCAAAAAATATTATTTTAATTTTAACTCCGCGCCTCGCGCCGCGCCGCAAAAATTCTTTAGATGGGAAGATACGGAGGAAGGGGCATTGAAAAATTAAATTTGATCATTCGCCATGAGAGCGTCGCTTTGTAGAGTATCGCCCCAGACGTACCGCCTGCACCAGGGATGGTGGGCACGGTTGGTTTCAGATGCAATATTGTGTTTGTTGAGTTTTTCGTTCGTTAATTTTTGTCGACCTTCGGTTTCTTTTTGATGAATAATGCTGCTGTAAATACATAATAACTATGGATTTTATCTGATATAAATAAATAATAATAGCACTCTGTAAATTGCGCCGCACAGTACAATATCAAAGCTTTATTCATTTACTCAGTTTTCACAATCATCTACAGTGTCACCATCTAGCGGCACTATAATTTCTGTTTATTCAGAGTGATTAAAAATGGGTTTGCATTTATCTTAATTCTCACCTGATAGACAGTGACGTTAAGGTCCTTGGATGGTAAGTGTGCGCATCCAGAAGCCTCACTCAATGAGGCGCTGGCTGTGCTGCCTTCCATACCAGAACACAAGGTTGGTCGGCAGCTATGCTAGTGGTAGCTAGCCAGGCGGGCATTAAAAATGCACCACCACTAACCGCGTTGATATAGATTCTAGAGGGTGCCTTACTCTTCCTTCATTTAAATATCCACAAGTTATATTCCTGCAACACGGAGACTAGTTGCCTAATTGCCTATATAAGTAAACGACTGGGTCCATTGTATTCTGATCTGATCGTACTTATTCGGACTTATAGTAAACAGTTTTTATCATAGGATAAACAATAGAATGTAAAGGTTTCTATTTGTAAGTTATGCTATTATATATTCCGTCCCCAATAGAAAATCTACCGCTCCCCTCCTGCAGCTAGTAAAACGTCAAACGAACCGCGACCGCAAAGTTATCAACGAAATTGCATAATAACGAATTCATCCCATCCCTAGTTACGTCGTGTGTAGGGAGGGATTCGTGACGTCGATTGTCGACGCGACGCGGGACATATTGCCGGCTTGAATTTATGAGCGGGGAGCGAATGAAGACATACAGTGTCTTCAAGGACTTGACAGTTTGACGTGACTGCTGCTCGTGTCTGCATCTCAAGATACTCACAATGGGGATGATGACTACTTGTTCGTGCTTCCTAGACTTTCTTTTGGACACTAATGTGTACTCATTATATCCAAGAAAATGCGTTACAGTTGAGATATTGGGCTCCAAAATGTTCCGAATCCAAGGGTGGTATATTACCAACCGTAATAGATAAATTACTTACATAATTTGTGTTACCATGGCGTCATTGATAACTGCAACAAATTACGACCAACTGTTATTGCTTACCAGCTTTAACCGCAACTTTGTCGACGTGGAATGCTTCACTGTAATAAACGCTGCGTGTGACGTCGCAAAACGTCGAGCAGTTGAAGTTCCGTTGATGCATGAAAAAGAAAAAAAAATCGCAATCATCTCTCAATCTTTCTTTCTTAAGTCGGCCAAGAAAGAGAAGGTTTTGACAGTATTTTATTAGAATGGTTACTGCATACCAGTAATTCGATTCAATAAAAGTGGACCAGGCACCATCCAGGAAAAGCAAATGAATTCTTCCAACAGACGCAGTCTCCTCGATAGCTTGCTCTGTATGTAATGAGCATTAGTTTCACTTACCGTAGTTAGCGGTTAATGAACAGTTTCCGTGTAATTTACGTCGTTCTAGTGAGGAAGTTAACCATCCAGGTGGCGGGCGTACAGAATTGCAGGAGTCTGAAGTTCGAGAGGTAATATTTCATTGAAGAAGAAATATATCTACACTAATATTATAAAGAGGAAAGATTTGTAACTATTTTTGTATGTTTGTATGTTTGTAATGAATAGGCTCAAAAAGTACTGGGCCGATTTAAAAAATTCTTTCACCAATAGAATGCTACATTCTTCCAATTTGACATAGGCTACATTTCATTTTGAAAAAAATTAGGGATCCTTGGTAAAATTTGAACAATGTAACCGAAGGTGTAGAAAAATGAGTCTTAAAATGTCTTTCGTCGAATGCGCTGCCGAAACTATTAGCGATAGAACAAAATAATGTACAACAATATTGAAGAACATCATAATGTCTACAAAAAACTCCGCGGTAGCATATGTCCAACTATTGTAGTTATGTCACTACAACAACTTTTTTCATTTTAAACATTAATGAAAATGCTAACCAAATTCAAACCATGCTATTTATGTGTTTATATTAATCCTTATCCAAATAAATTATTTTATGGTCAAGACCATTTAACTACCTATAAAATAGTTTTTAAATTATTTAAATTGGACTTTCCATTCAAAAGATATTACGAATTAAAAAATTCAAACAGTAAACAAAACCGCCATAGCGCCGTGGCCGTTGTTTGCGATGCAGTCTGAAAAGCGCGCCGGGCATCGCGGCGGGCGGGGTGGAAGGGGCACTGAAATATTTTTTTAAAGTATATAATTAGTAAATAATAATTTTTTAATAAATAAAAATATTTGTGAAAAAAAGTTTTTTATATCCAAATTTCCAAAAATAAATAATTTTATACCCCGTGTGAAGCCGGGACGGGCTGCTATTGAATATATTTACCTAAAACTAATTGAGGGCGATGTAAAAATAGTTACAGAATAGGAATCTACGATTTTTAAAATTTTTGTCTGTCTGTTTGTCTGTTTGTACACGCTAATCTCCGGAACTACTGAACGGATTTGAATGAAACTTTTTTTGTTGTATAGCTATTGAGTCTGGGCATCTACTAGGCTATATTTTATTCTGAAGATCAGAATACCAGACGTGGAACCTTAGCAGTACCAGTCAAACTATGAGAGATATGAAAATACTGCCTCATTAAAAGTTATTCAGGGTGATGAGCATTTCCTATTGATTTACAAAAATTGAAGGTCTGGAGCAACTGATGTGGAACCCCAGCAGCTCAGCTAAACTATAAGAGATATGAATAGAGCGCCTTGGTGAAGACTGTTCAGCGTGATGAGCATTTCCTATTGACTTACAAAAATTGAAGGTCTGGAGCAACTGATGTGGAACTCCAGCAGCTCAGCTAAACTATGAGAGATATGAAAATACTGCCTCATTAAAAGTTATTCAGCGTGATGAGCATTTCCTATTGACTTAAAAAAATTTAAGGTGTGGAACAACTGATGTGGATGGAACCCCAGCAGCTCAGATAAACTATAAGAGATATGAACAGAGCGCCTTTGGGAAGATTGTTCAGCATGATGAGCTCTTTCTGTAGATGTATATAAATCAAAGATCTGTAATACTTCAAGTGGATGACGGTCGTAAAGTCAATACATCAATCAGTCATCAATCCATTTAATAGAACAGTAAAACCAGTGTGTCTGCACATTGAGTATATTTTCAAGTAAAAATAGTAACAGAATAGCAATCTATGATTTTTCAATTTTTTCTGTCTGTTTGTACACGCTAATCTCCGGAACTACTGAACGGATTGGAATGAAACTTTTTTTAATGTATAGCTATTGAGTCGGTGAATAGATATAACGAATTTAAAAAACCAAATACACAGAAAAATAAACGCCGGGACCCGGACACCAAACTGAAGATTTCAAATAAAGTAGTATTGATCGAAGTGCGAGAGAGAGGCTTAGCGATGCTATTTAGCTATGTCATAATCAGCCGGGAAAAGTTTCCATCTGGACATAGGCCTAAAATACATAAAACCAAGGGGTCAAGTGCGAGACGGACTCACGCACCGAGAGTTCCGTGAAGAATATGATTAATAAACATACTGAAAATCATAAATAATAGGTAAGATAATATGCACCCAATAATGCTCTAACAAAAGACGCCTGCCGAAATCACACGCGCAATTGTTAAATTACACATTGAGATACTTCTAAGGGTAGTAATCATAAAGTGGGATTTTAAATGTGATTTAATTCAATTAATTTGTTTTTATTATTTGTTGTTATAGCGGCAACAGAAATACATATTTTGTGAAAATTAATGGAAATGGTCTAAAAGTACGACAAACACATATTGTTAGTTACACGTTTGACTTTTTTACAGACCCAAAAAACTGCAGACTTGATTATTCGATATTAATTTCAAATCGAAAAACACACAGACGGACAACAAAGTAATCCAATAAATAATAAGGGTCCCTTTTTTCCTTTTGATTTAGTTATCCCTAAAAATGTACAAAAATGTAAATATAGAAATGTAAAACTTTAGATTAAGTAAAAAATTTGAAACTCTAAAAATGTAAATAGTAATTTGATCAGAAACAACTACTTATTTTCTCTTTGCAAAAAGTTTTTTTTCGGTTTTCCCAAAATGTTTAAAAGATAAATGTCCACCCGTGCGAAGCCGGGGCGGGCCGCTAGTTGTGTCATAAAATACTTACAGTTGCATAATATTCTAGTGGTTTTGCTTTAGTAAAGATTGGCCGATTATTACAGGTTAATGAAAAAAATCAGTAGATTAGCAATTGGGCAGCGTCCACCTTTACAACATCTTACTGTGATCACCTCCCCGTCTACCTACCGCGGTGTTCATGCGTCGATTTCATAAATTACAGCGACATTTTGCTCTCCTGTTGCGAGAATGTAATGAGTATTGATAGCAACTAACTAACCCCTCATCAAACATATAATCATCGTTATTGGACACAGTTTTAGGAAAATGTAATAAATGTCAACGCTCTGCCGCCGCCAGCACAGGCGGGAGCTGTCGAGCGACGAGCGGGATGATGTGTTGTGTGATGAACACAGCCGGGGTGCAGTTCACTCAGTACACACATCATTACAACCTCACGGCACACGGATGTCTTTGCTGACGGTATTTCTAGTTGCCTAGGCAACAAGGACCAATATCGAATGACGTCATTAAATACATTTATGAGACGTGAGCCATGACAAGCTCAAAGTCACTTAAGGACTTATGGAACTTGGAATTTCTCTACGTGATAAAATACGGAATGAGGAAAGCCGTAGACAAAACAGAGTCGCCAACATAGCTCGACGAGTCAGTGAGTTATAATAGCAATGTGCAGGTCACATCGCTCCGAGGAAGGATAACCGATGGGGAGTAAGAGTTCTCGAGTGGCGACCATGTCCCCCCACGAGATGGACGACCTGGTCAAGGTTGCGGGGAGTCGCTGGATGTAACTGACTTTGTGTCATGCCGTGGAGGAGGCGTACGTCCAGCAGTGGATGTTTCCCGGCTGATGATTAATAACATCAAAACTGACGAGTACATCTCTGCAGGCTCTCTGTGGAATGAGATACACTCGTGTTGTTATACAGAACTGATGTTATTACACGAGCTAGAGGAGTGTTTGTTCTTCGTTACAATTCCATCGCAGCTCAGTGTTATTCATGTACCTAATTTGTTTTCTACGAAATACCTTGTAATAAATACTGAGCTAAATTGTGTTTCTCTGAGAAGTCATTTTATTTGCTTTTAGTTATATTATTTCAGCAGCTGATAACCTCATATGTAAAGTGGCGGTTATCGCAATCCAGAATCATTAAAACACAATGTCAATTTTTTTTCATATTGGTTGCGTCGTCCAAGAAACAGATCACATCAAATGAACAATATGACGTCACGGGATTGCTCCTCTGCCGGCGTCCGCCAGTAATTAATTATATATCAAACATCGAGCCGGGAGCAGATTTACACCCGCCCGCCTAAACACGTAACATGTAAAATGTAACGGCTCTACCGGATATTACCCGCCCGCCCCGCTGCCGGCCCGCGCCCGCACTGCACACGTAGCCGCGGTACTGTAGCACTACATACAGAACTGACGTTCGCTGAAGCATATGAAAGTGATCCGATCAGGGATCGGTACTTTGGAACGCGCGTACTTCCTCATGGGCGTGTATACAAACGTCATCCGTTGTATGTGTGCCGATATCACGACATTTGTTTGAAGTATCCAGCATGTGACTGTAGTCACACAGCATTACTTGATGTGGTTATGACAGATGATATTGTTTTTTGTAAGATTTTCATACTAATCTTTTACGTAGATACATGACTTGTAAAATAACTACGAAGTCAAATTCATGTCAGAATGAAAATATCTATTAGACATAGACACAACTTTATTTAAGAACACACACATTACATGTATTATGTAATTTTTTTTCTTGCTAATGAACGTCAGGAGAAACATTTGATAGATAACAATTGTTACTGAAATGACTCAACTGAAAAACAGATATGTGAAGGACGCAGTGAGTGGTTGGGCCCGGTGCACCACCGCCCTTGTCTCAAATACCGAATCTTTACTCATTAAAAGTTTCATTTCAAACCAGGTTGCTAATCGCAACAAACTAAGCGTTATAAACGTCACTGCGGACCCGCCTCTCGATATACTCTGTGGGGATTGATCCTTGGACCAGTCGGGTCGGTTATTAATATTTTGGGGAGTTCAATTTGCAATTAATCTGTCCGCGCTGACCCGCGTTAAACCAGGATTAACTTTAATCAGGCCGGGTCACCGACGCGCCGTGTCGTACACGCTAGCTGTGTGCGTACACTCAAAACATGTACACATTTTTCACCATGTTATATTCATCTTCAATTGACATTTTCTTTACCATATAAGGCTAGGTACTGCTTTGTAAATAGCGAAAAATATTTACAATTTATGACTATTTTTCTTAGGTTTTCTATTACCATATGAAATGTTATTCTACTGTGTTTTATTACAAAATATTCGAAACCAAAAGACAAAAATCCTGAAATTCAGAGAAGTATTGGAAATGAAACCCCTGAAGCCGGTTGTGAGTGAAATAAGCTTTCGATTTATTTCATTCTACAAACCATTTTGGTATTTCATTTCTTTGTAGGTGTTAACGATATTAAATTTGTTACCTATACTAGCATTCTATATGTATATTTGAAAAATCACAAGTTAGCATTAATATAGTTATGTCCGCGGCGGCCGCGCTCTTGTCGGTGGAAGAGATTTGTGATTATTACAGCGGAGCGTTGAAAACTATATTTTTTCAGTCCATTGTTTCTCGACGCAATAACACTATGTCAAGAGCTAAGCGAAGGACGCGCTCTGCCAAGTGCACTGGCGGAACAATGAAGCTAACCACGGAAATATTATATTATTAATTGTAAGTTCGTATCTACTTATAATTTAAAATTAAACATATAACTTGAAACTTTTCCCAGCTCTCTTGGTTTCAGTCACATTGAAAAAATATAATGAGGTAAACGTACAACCAGCACCAACCAATATAATGTATAATATTTGAAATATATTTTCTATCATGTTTTGTTTAGTCTACATACTTAACCGTGTTCATGCAATAACATTTTAACAAAAATCTACCCCAATTTCATTATAAATCCACAATGACATAACTGATTACTAAGCAAATTGCAGCTATAAAACTTCTAAACTTCCCCCGGGATGTTAGGTAAGTGGCTATTCTTTTTCTAAAACTTCAGTTTCATTACGGCGCCGCGTGGTCCCCTGCTCGCGGCCGGCAGCGCCTCGCTCGCGTCGTTTCACGGCCCATGGCGGCTGGATGCGTCCGCCATTTGCAAGCGCTGCATGCAAAGTGTATTCTATATGCACGGGAGAATCACATTTTATGCGTATTTTACTTTTTAAAAGCGGTTGCTTGAGACGAGGACATAGTTGGGACGACACTCTGAAGGAACAGTTTATGGCTTTAGAGGTGCGCAGTGAGTGTAACGATTATGTAATGAAGGAAAGGGCCAAGATTGCACGTATTGTGTTACTAGGGCGGTCATTAGGCTGTGTTCGTTAGAAACTAGATAACTTATGTATTGTCTTATGTACTCACCATCGCCCCGTACCAACAAACTCTGTTGCTTGCCGTTGCAGCAATGCAACGCAACTGCCATGTTCTATCACTTGTGGGAAATTTAGAACAAATGCCATTTTTATGACATATGAACTAAGCAATTGACGATTTGATTAATATTAATTATTGACATTTTGTAAATGATGCCTTTCGGTATTTTATAGGATACATTTTGGAGAGTGTGCGCAGGAGCTATTTTTGTTGATTCCACCTTCGCCGTTCAAGTACCGGTCAAACAGAAGAACGGCAGACCTTCACCCGTACACTGTAGATATTCCTCCAGCTCGCACCAAGCGTTTCGCTTCCACATTTATCGTGCGTACAGCTAAAATATGGAATGCACTACCGGTTTCCGTGTTCCCCGACAGCTACAACTTGGGAATCTTCAAAAGAAGAGTAAATAGGCACCTTCTAGACCAACACGTAACATCGTCGACCTCATCGTCACTTACCATCAGGTGAGATTGAGGTCAAGTGTTGGTCTATCTTCAATAAAAAAAAAATGTAATTATATTATTTTAAGTGTATAATTATGTTTAGTGTTAAGTACAGTGTGTAATGTTGCAACACCCTGCCTGGGTTCCATGATGTGCACACCTAGATGTTAACACCTCAATCAAACTCATGGAGAGCAATAAACGATATGACTATGACTAATATAAAACTAGCGTCTTCCGCGACTACTTAGCCTTAGCTATGTTCTGTTACAGCCCTTCATCTATCCCTATACAGCCAGCCACACATCACAACAACTGAATTCAATTAATTCTGACTCTCGGTTACGGTATGAAGGAATGACAAACTAACTAACATTCTCATTTATGATATTAGTATGAAAGTATGGATAAGGTTAATGTTAGTGAGTGCGAAAACATCCAAATGATACAACAAACGCTTATCTTAATAAAACAATGATACAAAGGATATAGAATATCAGTATTTTGCACCTTTTTCAGTCATCGTAGGCGCACCAGTACAATCGGCTAACAATTAAATTAGGGCATTTAGGCAGCATATACGCGGTGTTTACAAAATTTAACTGATATCATCATCCCTCTACCTATTTGTTAATCTAGCTAAGTCATCTCAACGAAAGTCTGCGCCACAGAGCTCCTTGTGTGAGGCCCATGTCTGAGTAATATCATAATCATAAATTACTAATAAAATTCTTCAATAATCTTCTCCGGAGCCGTTGTAAAAAGCCCGTATAATGTGTGACGTCACAGCACCGGGTCGTAACGAGATGTAGGGTGATGCCGTGATACGTCATGTAACTTGTATGAGTTGTGACGTATGAGAGTGTGATGGGTGATGTATGTACGTGCGCCGGTGGGACATGACCATAGCGCGGGGCGTGTTGTGACTGGCAAGGCGTCGAGTTGGGAAAAGGTTATCATTACCTCGGGCAGTACACGTGTAGGCAGATAAAAGATGAAAAATCTTATAAAGTAGTGAAAATCTTAAAAACTAGTGACGATAAGGCCGTCGTTCGATCGAAAGCCCTTTTAACCAGAATATTGCCTTTCTTACCAGAACACAATGAGTGGCTATGAACACTGCTGTAATACTGTTTGTCGGCAGACTGAGGTGACATGGTGGTAGCAAGCTAGCCAGGCAGACATGTAAACTGCGCTATCACCTCGCGATTCAAACGGTGTACCGATGGGAATCTGGAATTTCCCTTAGATTCTATAAGCCATGTCGAGAAATGGGTTCTTTCTTAAATCGACCGAAGATTTGATATTTTAAAATGATTCTCAAATTCATCCATATCCTGCCTCCACCGCACCTAGCGAATCTGTTCACCTCGAGATATGTTCCGTCGCCCGTGAATACGTCTTTTAGCTTTCATTCGTCATCCATTACGGCGCCGGTGAATACGGAATTAGGTCGTCGCGTCCGCAGCTGGCTTTGTTCGGGCAAATTAAAGAATTTTCTGTTCGAGAGACTGCGCCTCGGAAATATTTGGTGGGTGCTCACGAATGGCTTCAAGGGTTCTTGCACGTCATTCTTTTGGTGATGGTTTGGTTTTATATACTTGTATAACTTCGTGGCCTAGTGGCTACATGTTTGGATTTACAATCTGGAGGTCCCGGGTTCGAGTGTTATTAGTATTCTTGTGTTTCGGTACCAAAGGTAATAAGCCAGGGACAGACTCATTAGGTTCAATCGGCTGGGTGAGCATGCTTTCCATCCATCGAGCTCATCCTCACTTACCATCAGATGAGATGAAGGTTTGATATTTCTATTGTAGTGCTATTTATACCACTATTCAGCTTCACATTTAGATAGTACGATGGTAGCTAGCCGGGCGGACATAGAGAAATGTCCTACCTACAACTTAGCTGACTACCAGGTATAACCCGCTCATGGGTCGGGGGAATTTCAATGCTAAATTAAAGCCTCAGCTCAGCCTTTGTCAAGTAACATGTTTATCGAATCGTCATAAACAATCCATTCTAGATCCAGTTAGGAAATTCAAGAACATTGTCAGTAGCGTTTTTAATAACTAAATATGTTTTAGTTATTAGATAGAAACTCTAGAACAGTATGAAACTATGTTGAAACTGTAGTCCGCACCCAGGGATATCGCGTTGATGATAGCTGGTGTTGGAGAGTACTAGCTACTGATACTAGCAATATAGACAGCAAATAGCTATAAATAAACATTAGGTGCGGGCGCGGCGCGGCGATGCGAGCCGGGGGCGCTACTGTCACACGCCCGGGAGTTGCTTAATGCACTCAATTACATACAGATACTGTTTGCTGAACTGATGGATGACGTAGGTCTAGAGCTTTAGTGCTATGTCTGACATTTAAATTTAGAATCATAAGTGACATTAATCATCATCAGCTGGGAAGCGTCCACTGCTGGACATATGCTTCCTCCATGGTAAGACACATTGACCGGTCCCGAGCCACCTGCATCCAGCGACTCCCCGCGACCTTAACCAGGTCGTTGGTCCACCCGTTCCTCGAGCGATGTGGCCTGCACATTCCCACTCCAGCTCACTGACTCATCGAGCTATGTCGGTGGCCTTAGTTTTTGTACGTATTTCCTAATTCCGGTTCAAGTGACAATATTGGTGATTTAATAAATAAGGAGTGGGCTGTTGGAAACTGCTGCTGAAATGATACTGAAGGAGATTTTTAATGAAAAAATATGGAAAATGTGTTTTTTATAGTAGCGGCCTATAGGAGTCATCGACATTGAAGCGTAGCGCAGCGGAGTGCAGTTGACCCGAGCCGATGAAACTTGTATTAACGAACGTCATAACTTATGTTAAGAGGGTATGCTGGTGTCAAAGCGCCCATACAAACGTAGTCCAGTCATATTTTGAGTATGAAGCTATGAAAATCTATGTAATTTTCAAGAAACAATCTAGAAACAAATATCTGTGTCGGTGGTGAGTCAGATTTTCGTTTAAATATATACTTCCAGAGTTACAGGGCGTCAAAGAATTGTATTTTACGGTAATAAAAAGCCCCAACTTTGAACCTGATTTACAAGAGCATGAATCAATTTAGAACAATTTGGAAAAACCACCGACATCTAAAATTTCATTAGTATACTGTATTAAAAAAATGGTTACATAATATACTGTATCGTTCAAATGATCCCTGGACTACGAAACATCCAAATAACGGGTGGATAACTTCGCGTAGTGTATGCTGTCTCACCGTACGCGCTCGGGTAGGATAGGGCCCGGATAGGGACAGCTACAAAACAATCCAAATTTGAACGCGACCACGTGGTCTAATCAACATAGCCTCTTAAGCACAGCTAATCTGGTTCCAAGTTAGACGGCTCGTCGCTTGGCGCGCAGACCGCCGCGTTCATCGTGCATAAGTTAGCTTTAAGATATCGCAAGGATAACGGCATGTGGATCCGACACGTCAGCGTGTCTATATGTATACTGCACGATTCATAGGTTCAGACGTAATATGAGGTCAATTCAATATATCAGTCAGTCAGCAAAATGTGAAATGGCTCAAAAATATCACCTTTTCCCTCTTTATCTTATCTATTTAATTACATTTTAAAGTAAATAAGTTAATATAATTTATAATCATGTTTTTCGAATTCAGGTTATGTTGTATGTTATTTTAAGGCATGAAAGGGTTGTTTAAACCAAATCGCTCAGAGTAAATAATTATAATTCGTATTATACAGCGTGTATTGTTCATTCGGGCGGATACATTATCCAGATATAGTCTACTACCGTACAAATCATATGTGTAAATAAATTACTTAAATAGCGTAATTTATAAATAGTTAATAATTTTTATCAGTACGACCGAGCAGCAATGTATTGCGTCCAAATTGACTTGACAAAGGATGAACGGTTTATTGTACTGTCATGACATGACGCGTAACAAGAACCGTCAATCAGTCGATAACTTTAGATGTAATTAATACATTGCGTGCTCAATTATGTTGTATGGAAAAAATATACACGATTTATGAAGGCGGCATTTATGTAAATATGTTGTTTAGGACCAATACTAATTGCCATCAAAATATAATCCCGTATGAAATATACACGCTGCATTTTAGTGTTTAGTTAAGAAGTAGCTCCTAAACTATGTGCTAACACTTTTATGGACACGTACGAAATAAAAGATGTATTGTTTGATTGCGCTTGTCTCTCGTGGCGATCTATCAGGGAGGCTTATGTGAGGTAAACGTGTTTTATTGTAATGTTCGACTTATTTAACGAGTCATTTAATTATATTTCCTGGTTAACTAACATATCAGTACACATTACATGCTGTAACAATAGTGCCAACATACCGAGATAACGTACAATGTTGGTAGTGTGCTGGTATCACAGTTGGCGCGCCGCCGACGCACCGGCTTATCTGTTGGCAATACCAACACAAATAAATATTCATCTTGCTGCCACTAGCGCCACGTCTGCCGGCGGGCGCTGCACGTACCTGTGTTTATAAATGTGCAGCTGATTTGGCAGGCGGCCATATTGATTGCTTCGGAGATGGCTTCCGAACATGGTTGGAATTCTTCTCTCTATATACACCAACCTAACAAACGTGACAGCAGGCTCCTTACAAAATAAAAGTGTAAGAATGACTACAGCCAATTATTTGTATGTGTATAAAGTATTGCCAGTTCATGAGGAGTCAAACTACTGTTGCTTTTGTTTTCAAATTTAAAATACCTGTTGTCAACAGTTTTAAAAGTAAATCAGCTAACATAAATAGAAGGGTGGTACTTAAAACTTATAACTGTTATGAGCTCCGAAATCTGGTCCCAAGTATACTCAACCAATTGTCTGAGGACGCTAAGTTTGCATTACTGTCTAAACATTCTTATAATATAAACATAAAGAAATATTTGTTGCAGATTAAATCCACATACTTAAACATACAGTGTTGAGAATTACATCTTTCACCTTTAAGAAGTGTATCTGTATACCAAACTATTGAGTAACGCTAGTTTTTCTGTTTAAAATGTTACGTAATCGAAGTATTATCGAAAGAAAGGATGATGGAAATAAAAGACGTTAGAAATATTTTACAAAATAGAATAAGAAATGTGATCAGTTTTATGTACAACATCATGGAGGGGAAGGTGGAAAGGGGATAGAAGACGCGAGTCACCATCACAGATCGTCACGTCTGACTTCTAATTGGACATGATCTCCACGCTTGGCTCCTGGTCAGCGTAATGCGACAGACACACCTGCTGGGTGAATAGACAAGTTATACTTTATGTATTTTAAATTAAATCCTAAGTTGCGAAGTTTCATTTGAATCTTTAACAATTACAAATTTACGATTGTGTCTGAGTTGTAAACAACTATCGGTGAAGTTTCTCTTCACACAGACAGAAGTCGGAGTGATCGAGTGACCAGGAACACAGCGCCTCCACAACGACACCGACAGTTTAGTTACGACCGTTACCACAGACGTACATAAAACTTTGTTACGGAGTAGATACAGTTAGATTCAATATACACTGACAACAATCATGATACAAACAATATTAGTAAAACATTTTTTTTAAATATAACAGATGTAAAACTAATGTCGCTTTGAACAAGAATAATAAAAAGTGTGTAAAAATTTAAATAATAATTGTGATTCACTGTGAAGTTGTATTTAATGATACTTATTTTGCGACATCACAATCTGACGTCCTATTTTTAGATTTTTATTTTATTTATTTGGCATGTCAACAGCTGTTACATCCATTATCAAGAAAAGTAAAGTACATATATATCGTAAGCTAAATGCACAGCCAATTACAGACACATACACCATGCGATTAGTCTTAAGTACGCTAAAGCACTATGGCAGGTGATCACATGAACCGAAAACAGTTAACAATACAATACAAATGTAATAGAAATAGAAAATAATAGAAGACAGTTGCAGTCACCTAAGGCTAGCGTGGTAGTTGTATTATATAGATAATAACTGCATAAAACTATTTTATTTTAAAAGAGTATAGTTACATGTGGCGTACCATGAAGAAGGCCTATGTCCAGCAGTGGACGTTTCGTGGCTGATGATGATGGTAACATTTAGTGTGGAAGCATTTGGAGAAGAAGCTCGCTAAGATTTGAAGATTTAGAAGAACCCCATTCCCGGCTCACGCTGACGTCATTCGGTATTGTTCCTTGTTGTCTAGGAAATTAGAGATATCCGTAGCCAATACGTCCGTAAGCCGTGAGGTTGTGAGGTGGCTTTTCCTTAGTGAATGGTACCCCTGAAGTCGACGCAGACGAGCACCCTTGCTCGCTCAAGAAAATACTGTTCCGTTATCAAACATCCAATTTTACAAATTACATGTGATAAAGTTCGTCTGTAGCAAAGCCCTACTTAGAACTTTTCCACCCGCGACGAGTGGAGGGTGGGGGCGGGGAGAGGGGGGTGATGTAGAGTTTCGTCGCGAGATATAATTACCGAGGAAATTATACACAATTTGAATGTACAACGGTGGGACCGGGCAGGTGCGCAGGAGTATTTGGACACGGGGGCATGTCGCGCCGCGATGATGACGTTTATGTAATAATAATAATAATAAATTGGACAAATATGTTGCATGATTGTGTTCTGTTCTCAACTCCAGTTCCCGACTACCGTATGAACAGCAATGATTGCCAGTACGTGGTTGAGATACGTGTGGCTCTCACTGTTTCATTTCGAGTTTCAATGTCGTTTAAAATCCCCCAATTTTTTACGAGAGAATGTAAAAATTATTGCAGTGCTATAATTTTCCGAATCAAATAGCTGCGCTCACATGATTATTACTATGTGTGTTGCAATAATTTCAAGGCAAGATTAATTGATCAATCAGGAGCAATTATTACACATAACCTTTTAATAAATTAGGCAATTGTCGCGCCAGTATTGCTTCTAATTGCTACATATCGCTCAAAGTTGCTGATATGCTCCCCTGAGACCCCTTGGTGCAATATGGAGCAACATTGATGTATTCATACAGCCAGCAGTATTTCAGCAAATTGTTCGATGTGTCCGTGACGTCATAATTGATGATATTACGAGTACCTCATTATATTGAGGCTCCTGGTTGCACACGCTTCCATCCAACGGCCGAATCGTCACTTACCATTAATCAAGGCCAAGTGCAAACACATCCCACATTTTAAGACTTACGATTTACGTTTCGATCGACCAGCCGTCACTTGACAGATTAATTATTGTTTTATTTATTAGTATACATACTTATTTTTTTAAGCGTCGGTGGCGCAGTGGATAAGGCGCGGACTCTCAATCTGAGGGTACCGGGTTCGAATCCAGCCGTGTACCTATGAGTTGTTTTTCAATTCAAGTACATTATCCGATTGCTTAACGGTGAAGGAAAACATCGTGAGGAAACCTGCATGTCTTGAACAGGCATGTGAAGTCCGCCGATCCGCACTGGGCCCGCGTGGTGGACTATGGCCCATACACTCTCTGTAGGAGAGTAGGCCTGAGCCCCTCCAGTGGGGACATATATAGGCTGGTGATGATACTTATTTTACTTTCATACATTCGATATTATGAAATTATTATTGATTTAAAGTCCCCCACCGCGTCTGTTTGTCTGTTCGCGATAAAGTCAAAACTACTCAACGGATTTTTGTGCGGTTTTCATATATCAACACTTTGTATCAACAGAGTGATTCTTGACGAAGGTTTGAGTGTATAATTAGTTACGGTTTTAAACCATTTAAACCATTTACGTTTTACGTGAATTGATTGAAATATGACGATAATTGTTGGAGATGTCGGAAAAAATGTAGTGTTGGTGTCTCGCCCGATGCAGCCGGTTCTGGTGCAAAAAATGTAGGCATATGTATATACTCTACTGCCTGTGCGAAGCCGGGGCGGGTCGATAGTTCATAGACAACTGTTGACTGATATATGGACTGATAAAGTCTGTCCTGGAGGCTTACTGACTAACATGTTACCTAAACAACGTATGTTTCTCTAAATTAGACGGTTCTAATGAAATGTTTACATTAAAGGAGCTCAATTTCCGTGTGAGGTCCGCAATACGACCGTCCGGGCTCGGGCGGCGCGGTGGTCGTGGCTACGAAGGCGCGGTGGTTGAGGTGTCGTCGCCGGAAATGATCCGTGTCTCCTTCATTATAACGACACTTGCGTAAATTACCCTCAGAACAGTACTAATGACGGTGCGGACAGTATGGTGTATTAAAGGACGAAATAACGGGCTATTTGTGTTTTTTAATTTAATAAGTCTTTGCTCGTTGAATTGTCCCCGCAGGACGGTTTATTACGCATTTTTCTTTTCTTACGCCAGAGCCAATAATTTAGTTCAATAAGATTTGTTAATATTTGTTAAATAATCTAAGAAAAATATACACGGAACCGACTACATTTGCCCACCAAGATTATTAAAAGACTATTTCAGTATACCTCATAAATCCCCAAATTTACCATATATACAGGTAGAATAAGCGTCGGTGGCGCAATGGATAAGGCGCGGGACTCTCAATCTGAGGGTTCCGGGTTCGAATCCAGCCGTGTACCTATGAGTTGTTTTTCAATTCAAGTACATTATCCGATTGCTTAACGGTGAAGGAAAACATCGTGAGGAAACCTGCATGTCTTGAACAGGCATGTGAAGTCCGCCAATCCGCACTGGGCCCGCGTGGTGGACTATGGCCCATACACTCTCTGTAGGAGAGTAGGCCTGAGCCCCTGCAGTGGGGACGTATATAGGCTGTTGATGATGATGACAGGTAGAATATTATCTTTAATTTTCAATGGGGCCGTTCTGGAGGTCACCTTTTCAATATAAAAAAAATAATTTAAATATGTTCATGCGCTCGGATAACGGTTAATCGATCGGGAGGAAAACTTCTCGAGTGGCAACCACGTACCGGGAAATATTTACCGGGCCGTCCCCCTACGAGGTGGGCCGAAGACCTAGCCAAGGTCGCGGGGAATTGCTGGATGCATGTGGCTCGAGACCGGCCATTGTGGCATGCCATGGAGGAGGCCATGCCCAGCAGTGGACGTGTCCCGGCTGATGATGAAATATTTTAAAGTTATGGATTTGAAATTTTCAGTAATTTTCAGTCGTAAGACATATACTGCTGTACGAAAACATACCCGAGGTTAGCCATTGTGTTTTTTGCCATTTTAGTTAAAGTTATTGTAAATTTGAAAGGATTTCATCATCAGAATAACGACGCGAATGTTTCTTGTAGTTTGTAAGTGTTTGTGTATAATGCACGTGTACATGAGTACCTACTGCAGTACTGAGCCGGTACTCGCTCGAGCGAGCGGTACTCAGCGCACTAGCGACTCAAAACTGAGGTACAACTCGCGTCGCCCGACCTCACTCGTGGAGAAATTAATGAACAGGTGAAGCTTGCAGGCGAGATGAATGTCTCACTTGTAGATAACCTCGAATATACTTTGTAAACGTACTGATGCTATACGGATGCCAAAGTGAGTTTGTTCGTGCTTTCTTTACGTGATTTTTTATACCGATCGAACAATTAGAAGTAGGGCAGTCGCGGGTGGAACGATAGTATATTATGTATCATAATTAAATGTATAATAATAAATATTTATTTTAATTTGTACAAACAGTTCCGGTTTGTTGTTCAAGAAGCAACAACAAGCGTTGTTCATATGAAATTAATGCGACAAACTTCACAGTTAGATCTTTTTGAAGAAATACATTCCTATACCTCCACGAATACGTGAACGTTGTCATCGATTACTGTTTTCGAACATCATCATCAGCTGAATAAGTCCACTGTTGGACATGAGTATCCCTCACGCAAAGTCATATAACACACTCGTAACTTATTACAAGGAAATTAATGTTGTGTATGAACTGAATCATTCACGATGAAGTTTATAATGGTGTAGTACTCGTATTTCAATCTCTGTTTCTATCTTCAAAGTTTGCGCAACAATAAAAACGAGGCGACGAACAGAAAACTTTTTCATATTTGAAGTTGTGAGTAGTTGGTTGGTTGTAGAGCACAGTGGTTCGACCCGCTGCGAGTGGGACATAATAAAGTGGAGGAGCATTCGGAAAGTTGGCGCCATTGCCCGCGGTCGCTGGACAAATAAAAATAACAACGAAATGCGAAAGCTGGCGATGAAACGTCCGTTAGGGAGTCTGGGTGAGTTTCAGTGGTTGAAATGAAGTATTTTCATAGAGTATATCACTGGTTAAAGCTTTCTTTTAAATATTATTTTCAGCTTAACAGTATAACTGGTTGTTCACTCTCTGTAGGAGAGTAGGCCTGATCCCCAGCAGTGGGGACATATATAGGCTGTTGATGATGATTGAGGAGTGTAACTGAATGGTTATATAATTTATTTACAATTAATGACATATAAAGCAGATGCATTTACTAGCAAATATTATTTCTGTTAGTTATTAACAATACGACCTCTTATGGTTTATTGCTCAAGATATTGACAATCTAAACACACAATGTTAATGAATTAATACTACTTACATTTTATATATATATATAATGGGTTTGCACTTGGCCTTAATCTCACTTTACTGTAGTGACAGTAAGGCCTTGACGGGAACACAACAAGGATATTCACACTGCGTCTGGCGGCTGACGGAGCATGGTGGACATAGAAAATGCCCGACCACCAACCAAACTGAATAACGATAGGAAGCCCCACTGGACGAACCCAGTACATCGAGAATTGGTATTCCAAGCATGTAGCCGTCAGGTCACAGAGGCGGTAAAAACTGTTGTGTAAAACAAAATAATTTACGTACATTATCAACATCATTGACGTACCTGATCTCATGTTCTGTACGCGCATCCAGAAATGATATCAACATAAAGAAGTATATCGATCTGACAATCAATGAACATTCCAACAAACCTTCAAATAATCACAATAGTGTGTCACATATGAACGTTGTGACGCCATAAGTTAATATTGAATTGTCCACGAAGCGGACTCTAATGTTGATGCGTCTGCAGCAGCGAGCCGCCCCATTAAATCCAGTTCACCAAACACGTTAAATACCGAGCACGCTCGTCCTCTGCTATTTGTAGTCGCGTGTTGTCCAGAATGTTTGCAATGCGTCCCCGCAGTGCGTCCTGCGTCCCGCCTGCGTCCCGCCTGCGTCCCGCGCCGACGCGCACCTTCGTTCGCTGTGGATGACCCGCTGTATTTATAGACATAACTTTTGTCGAGTCGCACCATTGGCCGGTTTGTTTCTTTATTTTGGGACTGTGGTGTTTTTATTAAATGCTTTTGTTTTTGTTACTCTGCGTAGGTTCGGGACATTGATATATTTTTGGCACGGTGCCATGTTCTCTCTATTGATTTAGCGTTATTACCCATGCATGCAGATTCTGTTTTGACATATGCTTACTTATTTGAAAAAGTAATTAGGTAGCAATAGTGTTGTGCTAATGCTAACCAAAGTTATTTCAATCCGTCGATTGAAATATATTGTTAAGGAATATTGTCAAACAATAAACAAAAACTAAGTTTCAAATGCGACTCGAACTATACACAAACTTACCTTCGTTACAGCAACTGCTAATATCATTATCCGTCCCATTCTTTGCCGTTGTTGAGTAGCTACGTAAAAAAAAAACATAATAGCTATTCGTGGATACTTGCCATAGTCAATATGTATAGAGTTGGTATAGAGCATGCAGCGTGTGTGTATAATTTATATTCGTGTATCAGTAGTGACGTATGTCTGAGTAAACACTCCCGGCTGAGACGCGAGGTGCGCGTGACGTCAGCAAGATGGCGGGAAGAGTTGAGTCAACACCACCGTCGCCTGCGCGGCGGAGCGGAGCGGGCGGCGACGTCGATGCGAGCCACTGAAGCAGCGGAGCAGACGCGGCGTACTTGTTTTGCTTAGGTCTGCGATTGAGTACATAATAAAAAAGTCTCTCATTCCAGTAAAAAGCCTACAGATAAATATACCTGTTTATGATTTTTCGATACGATTAACACGTTGCCTAATATAACCCGCCGAAAAGTTGTAATTCTAGTTTCGCGGTGCAAAATCGCTCCGCACAAACCGATACTGAGCTGTGACGTGACACACCAACGCTCTACTGCTTTTAAATGTTGATATTGATGTTATTTGAAAAAGTTGTGGTTTTTGGAGCATGTGAAGGTGCACAGATATTTGATAAGATTGGTTACTTGTATTATATCGCCAATTTCTACGACAACCCTCCATGTTCTCATCATCTCATCTCACTCATCTTCAAATCTACATTGGATTTATCGGTAATGTGTTGGCTCTACGAAAAGCCACTGAAAGTTTTTTACCTTCACACTTTATAAACTGCCGACAATAACCTACGAAATTTTGCTTACATTCAATTCCAGACTATCATAATTAACTAAAGAGATAACTTGTGTTTTGCCGCGGCTTCCCTGGCTCCATAGAGAAGTGAGTCATCTCATGGGACGCCATAAATTATGAATAAACATCGTCATTATAGGACATATCATGTTTTAGCAGTTTCCTGAGGCACTTGTCTCCAAGGGGGCTCGGTGATCGTGGATAATGTTGAGTCATTGGGCAGGATGAGGCGTGGACTGGAGATGAAGTATGTTCCGACTTCTGTGTAAGCTATTCCAACTGTAAACATACAAAGTGTCTCTTACCCCCATCAGCCGCTGTTCATTAGACCGCCCTTGTCTCCAGCACATCATCTGACGGGCACTATTTTGCGACGGAAAAAACTATTTTCTCGAAAACGAATATAATAATAGTATGAGAGTGTCAATCTTTTGAATGGTTAAATTAAGTTGTATTTTAAGGATTCTTGTTCTTGTTTTAAACATAAAATTTAGATAAAGATAAGTGTTTTCATCGACTATCTTACATGCGTATGATGACAGTCGGAAAAATTTTAGTTTCCCACTTTCCAATTTTATTGTTATAGACGTTGTTAGTTATATTAAATTCTTAAACATTTTAACAACATAGTGGGGACAGTTCAATGTGTGGGGTTCATACCTCACTGTTCCTCGTATCCTGTAGTGGTGCGGTGCGCGGACCCCTCTTGTGAAGCAGGGGACTGCAGCGGGCTACCTCAGTCCGAATGAGATGTAGGATCATCCAGCTCGTTTGGTTGGCATTAAATAAGTAAGTTGGACAATATATATATGCGACGAGGCCTGCCTCCAGAATAAAACCTATTTCTCGTACAAATCTTATCGGTCTACGCACATTGCCCACAAGTGATCCACTATCGACTACTTTACAATACAGACCCTACGCTACTAGACACGTTAGCTCCTGTCACAGAGAGACTAGTGCATTTTTAAAACTATCAATTATTTATAAATCATGCTAGATTGTGGATACCTCTCCCCCCGGCCTCCCCCCGCCCCCGCGGTAATATTAACGTTTTAACTAACAGCTGTTATTCATCCGCCCGCACCGCACCGCTGCGGTCCACAGGAAGCGTTCATCGCTGAAGGGAAATGAAATCGTAAATATTAGAAAAATAATTAAACGGGTTTAGCGCCGGTAATGGTGTTAAAGTCGCTGTGAAGCTAGCAAATTTAAATTTATAGTTTTTATTATTCGCATCATGAAAGTGCCGCCATATTGTGGAATTTCGTTGGAACTTATTTCTGACACGCCCTGTTACTAACTGAATACAAATGCCGATAGGACATACTTTAGTCGGGACAATCTCTTGACAAGCCGTTTATACTGATCAATAGATCTGGCTTCAATCTTAAAAACATGAAAGAGTTTAGTTACTTGAACTGACGATCACTTTTACTCGTCATCATCATCATCATCACCCGGGTAACGTTCACATCCGTCCACGTCACACAAACACAATGACCGGTCCCGAACCACTTGGTCCTTCCTTGGACCTTTACTGGGTCGTCGGTCCATCTAGCAGGCGACCGGCCCGTTAAACGTTTTCCGGTACGTGGTCGCCACTCGAGAACTTTTACTCCACACCGGTTCATTCTCCGAGCGACGTGGCGTGCCCATTGCCGCCACTGCATTGGATTGTGAACGCAGTTGTAGATAGAAAGTGTCTGAAATAGTGGATAGTATACGGTATGGAGTTGTTTGAATGAGGAATTCTACATCGTAAAGAAACCTAGCGACATATATGGCGACATACGTGTATTCATGTAGAACTTTCAAAGCACGTCTCACCTCGCGAGCTCTCCAGCTCGCTGTATATCGAGTTACGGATAGTTCTCGAGTGTTTGTCCCGTGGGAGGGAGACAGACTGCACTTGGTACAGCACAGTGCACACGCTCACACTCACGGCCAGCGAGCGCGGGCAGACGGGAGTACACCGGCACCGGCAGTCACAGTTTCTTGTGACTTCAATTGAATATTGTATCAATAAAAATCTCCTCAAAGAATCATCGTCTTCGTAAACTTGATAAAGCTAGTGAGGTAAAAATTTGTGAATGTCTTCTAAGGTGACAGAAACAGTTTCTGTAAGACGGGGGCGCGGGCGGCGGGAAACGCACCACGCTTACAGTCTACATGTTTCAGTTGAGAGACGATGTGTGTCGTTTGTGGGGGTGGTGATTTTATGCATAGAAGAGATATGCTCGGTTGTTACAAAAATTTTGAAGCAAATCCTGCTCTCCCAAGAGTAATAAACTGTAAATATCCACCCATGTGAGATCAACATAGAGGAGAAAAGATTCTAAACGATCGTGATGCTACAGCTGTGGCAAGCTTGGTCAAATTTTTTTTGGAAAAGATAATTTGTTTTTGTTTGGTTATCAACAGGTTTTTGTGATGAGATTTAGTTTTCAATTCAGATACGGGGAATGATATTTTTTCCTTCACGTAGCTAATCTTGGCAGCAGCGCCATGTCACCCGACTTTTCCACCGCCGACTACATTCTTGTCTTTGGCAAATAAATATACCGCATTGCATTGATGTTTCAGAAAAATTTAACTTCTTTTACGCCACCTCTTCAGAAAACATCAGCAAAACAAAACAACACCAACTGAAACACTGAGACCATATTTTTCAACAATAAATTATCAAACGCTGACTTAATGGCCCGTGGCTTAGTCTGCGGAGGTATAAAGTAAACGAGCAAATTAAAGCTATAATAAAAATGCCATATTTCTATAAACGTTAACGAGAGCTCCGCCGCACGCCGGTAGATGGCGCTGTTAGCAACCTCAGCAGCACGGCCCGCTTCCGTGGACGTCAGTAAACAGACTTTCAAAACGAGGCCGTTATGGTTGCAAAGGTTATAAAAATGTACCTGGATACTTGATAATGGTGTTTTTATTGGTTTAAAGATTGGCTGATCGTTTAGTTTATGTACTTCAAAATTTAATTTCAGAAAAATATTTCTATACTCTTGCCATTACGTGATGTTATGTGTTGCCACTAACAATTGAATTTCGATAGGTACTGTTTAAAATTCTCGACAGCAGCGTCATTTTACATCAGAATATTGTTGCCAAGCGGTTATCATATCTTGAAAATTATGAAAATAAAATTGTGTGACCAAATATCACTAACATTAGCTCTATTCAGTTCTCAGTGTAAGAATACAGTGCATCATCAGCTTGTGCTTTGGTGTGGGATACCATCCTACTACTGAATTAAACGCAAATAGAGTGAGAGGGTTTAATTGCATCAATAATCAGAAATCAAGTAAAACAATAAATGCATTATATTCGCATATATTGTAGCCATAATTAGTCGCTATCTATTCGTGCCAACATACATATGTATTGAGACTCCAGCACTCATTGCTGCACGCAGCCAGCGCGCGAGGAATGCGACATCAGCTGGGACTAGACACCCAACGCTCAAGTTCTTTAGAAATTTGCATTTGTTATTACATTCGCTATTGCAAATACTTTCTTTAGTTGGTCTTTTAGTGATTTTGTGTTCGATTATGTTGAAATGATGGGAATACTCGTTTCAGGGTCAGTTTTTACCTTCACTTGACAGAGCATGTCAGTTGTGGACTGTGTAAGACAGTGGGTCAGAAGGTAGCTGAGGCGAATGTCCTGGGAGAAAAGCGGCCCCGACTGAGTTAGAGAACTGTGGGTGATTAATTGATCTAAGTGTAATTTTTCCCCCCTTATTAATAATCTAAAAAAGGAACATCTTTCGTTGTCTTTAAGTTGAGTTTATGTAGCTTCTCTACATATCTTCATCATATATTTTTGCTCCACATACCATAATATATTTGCTATAGTCACCATGTTTGGAAATCAAATTTATAATCGCTGTAAGCTATTACAGGGCTAGATGCCACTGTCTATCTCCAGATTTTTTACTTTAGTAAAATCAAGACTGTTTTATTTTTACTGAACATACGAGTAGGTACTATACCTACCACTACCGACATAATGACATTGAGTGATACTATTCTAATGCTGAGACCACACACCCAATGCAGTTACTAACAATGTCTAGAATTAGAGATATTGATTGGGCACACTAGACTCCTCAATCAAAGCCTAAGCACTAACTGCAGCTAATCAGCGCTCAGCGACAACAAACACGCGCTGCAACTGTCGCGGGGTGCGGGGTGCGGCGCGAGCAGCGCCCGCGGCCCGCCCCACTCGAGGTAACGACGTGCCGCGGCCGACAGATGGCGCTTTGCTTTATTGCTGTTCGATAGAGCCATGTGCCACGTTAATGGTGTGCCCATAATTAAGTAGCTTCCTAATTACCATTGCTAATATTGTATTGTTATTACTACCATACGGACCACGATTACCAGCTCAGTCGACTTTACAGATAAAGGGTTTGGCTCTTAGTTGTGCTAAGGAAAATGTATTTTGGCTTTTGATATACCGAGCAGTGTTTACCTTTGTGTTTCCTGACGCTACGCTGGACACAGTGTGTGCTTTAATTGTAATGTTACACTGTGTACGCGAATTAATACTTACGAACAAGTTAGTAAAGTAGACTTTCCAAACAAGCCCGGGAAAGTAATTGAAATTGTCTGCGCATTTTAAATCTTAAAACTAAGTTGAAACTTCATTATTAAGTTTCTTTTCTCCATGATGAAGTTTGCTTTGGTGCGAGAGGTTTTTTTGTTTTTTCTAGAAAGAAAGGGGTACGAAGATTTTTGTTCACACGCTGGCCTTAGTGTATTTTTTTTCACGTCACACAGCACACAGTTCTGCTGATTTGTATTGATAGAGGACTATCATATGAACAGAAAATGTAATAAAACATTGTGTCCCAAAGCGGCACGTTTCCCAGATATTTCAAAGTAAAGATGGACATACTCGTAATAAGTGCTACAAACATAAATAAAAATGAACTTCGCGCTTAGCACATCCATTAACCGATAGCACACGTGTGCTACTAACCCCACAGTTATGTGCCTGAATTAATGCTTTAATAAAGTGTCTCTGGATAGTGAAACACGACTAATTAATGGACCTATGGATTACCGGACACCCTCTCATACACGAGCCTGTTGTTGTTGTTGGCGACATCTGCATGCGATCGCATGTATCCTGCGGTACGACCGGTGAGGTGTCGTGATGGTGTAGTGTAGTGCCAACATGGAGATATGACGCTGTAATATCGACGGAATCTTGTTAACAGTTTCATTGAGCTGGGCTTCGTAAATTAATGTAGTATTTTTAATACGAATAACAAGTTACGCTATCGCGTTTCATCTTTGACAACTGTAGTTGACTATCAGATGAGATCGTGTTCGAGATCGTTCTACCTGAGACTTGGCTAGACAGTACAAAAGGAAATCAGTTAATTTATATACCAGACTATAATTTATATATGTTGCCGTTATTATGAATCTCGTTATGTTTTGTATAATGCCATTTTCTAGCCAGGTCAAGCACACAGATTAGGTACTAGTGTCAAGCCCCTACAATCTGTAAAAATTATTGCTTTAACTTTCTGATAGAATAATGAACTACGGCACGATATAGATAATATCTAATTTGACATAAATATGTGTCTGTAAGACTATCTTGCTTTCGCACACGTAATCTGCCAAATGATAAAACGAGATGGCAACATTTTTATCAAATCGATTTTTATGTGGTTACTGCACAATCTGCCAAAAACTAACAATAGTGAATGAGTTTCAGGGAACGATAAAAAATGAAATTCAAGCAAAATGTCGTTTGAAGTGGTGCGCTTCACGTCGTTTTGCGTGTTTTCTTTTTGTAACAAATATTTGCCGTTGAAATTACGAGTATACCAACCAATCTGCAAGCATCGTTATTGTCTAGCTAGAGACGCGTGACGCCGCGGAGAGCGACGGATCTCAGTACGTGTGAACTGGCAGACAAGCGGAGAGAAAATTGAAATACAATTTTCATATCGGTAAGTCTCAACTCTGACGTCACAGGACGTAAGTTTTAAAAATTCAAGCCCACAGCACTTGCACAATGCATTTCCCGGCGCGAGGCGTGGGGAGGCGCGTCCACGGATTATCCGCATTTTCTGCATTTTCCCACATTTTCCACCAAATGTTTTCAATATCCGCAACTTGTGCGCGCGCGAGAGCAAACTTACACAATATCTCGGTTAAAGAATTTTATTATCGCCCCTCGGTATCCCGTTAGAAACATATGTTGAGACGTTTCTATTGCATTACAATAGGACTCAAGATCTGTTGGTGAACCGGCTACGAGTGTTGTTTATTCTTCAGAAAAATATCACTTGGTCTTCATCTCAGCTGAAGGCTCAGTGACGAGGTTCTGATGATGGAACCGGGAGGCTCATAGTGGAACTCTGTAATCGCTACTGGCGAATCCCTCAAATTACAACTCACTTCGGTTAGGAAATTACGAGTACATATTACATGTTTAAGAGATTATACATAATACCTAAACAGGAGGAAATACATAGGATTTAAATGGAACAGCTTTCATGTCGTAGCTACCTAAATATTATAGTGACAGTTTAAAATCTTTTCTAATAACAAACTCTCAGAACGATTCAAAGTTAAACGAGTAACCATCAGACGTTCAATAAACACATTAACAAACAACATGAACTCTCCTCCGCACAGCATCTCTCGAATAGCTCTAACCAAAGAGAAGTTAACCTAAATATGGTCACGTGTGAGAACTTGTAATTGCATCACCGCGCGAGGAACCACCGGCACGTGAGGCGGAGACACGCGACATGCCAAGCGTGTGTCCGTAAAATAACATCTACAGCTGTGGTTACTGAGGTTCTTTTTTACTGACAAATTGCGTACAAATAAGGTTGCCTGTTATAAAAGCAGTGTTGGACATTTTTGACACTATTAACTCGTGGGGTATGATCTCTTTACAGCGGGCATAATGAAAAAAAAAGGTCAAGTGCGAGTCGGATTCGTGCAACAAAAGTTCCGTACGGATTATGAATAATTAACACATTGAAAATCATAAGAAATAGGTGAGGTGACCTGCTCCTAACAGTGCTCTACCGGAGATGCAAGTCCGGTTAAAGAACCAACTTTATTTTTCAGTTAAATTACAGACCCTATGTATGCCTTTCAACTCCAAAGTTAAATTTGTAAACATAATTTTTGTGTGTGTAATTAAAGAATCATAGTTATCAGATTTATTCCTATGAATGAATACGCTGTCAGGCCTTGCTTTCAGGATTTTTGTCCAACGGGAAGTTATTTTGAAACCTATAGTTTTTGTTTCTCCTGAATCGCAAATAAAATTGTCTAAAAATGCGTATTATTTCATTGCGATGACCTAGAGGTTTAGTTGTTCCACAGCTGCAAGGATTGCAGATTATAAATATAACTTGATATCTGTGCGCGGTCCTGAGAAAAAGAGTTCTACGATTCTCGCGAGAGTTGCAAGAGATTTCAATTGTCATTTGGCGATGAAGCCCCACGAGCGAATTCCACGAAGCTATTGATGTGGTTATGGTCCCTAAAGAAGACTAAAAGACTAAATATGAATGCAAAATGTATCATAATTAATATAAAAGTAAAATATAAGAAGCGTCGGTGGCGCAGTGGATAAGGCGCGGACTCTCAATCTGAGGGTTCCGGGTTCGAATCCAGCTGTGTACCTATGAGTTGTTCTTCAATTCAAGTACATTATCCGATTGCTTAACGGTGAAGGAAAACATCGTGAGGAAACCTGCATGTCTTGAACAGGCATGTGAAGTCCGCCGATCCGCACTGGTCCCGCGTGGTGCACTACGGCCCATACATTCTCTATAGGAGAGTAGGCCTGAGCCCCTGCAGTGGGGACGTTATTATAGGCTGTTGATGATGAAAATATAAGGTCTTATCAGAATCTAGAAACAATTTAATCAATTTAATCTTTAGGTTGTAGGTTTAATTTTATTACTAATCTAGGCTAAGTGTACTAACAAATCTAATTTAAAATATGTATCTTTGACATGTAAATATCTTTGACATTGAATTAATTTCACATAATACATTTGATCATTTGATCAAGTGAATTTCCGAGTTTTCACAAATCTCCGCTCTGTGGACGACGGCGCCACTCTCGCAGGATATTGCTTGCGTCCTTTATGCAGCCATTGACCAGCAGTTAACTGTGCTCGTTAACCAATGTACACTACGCTCCTGCGGCGAGTCAGGCTCAGAGACGCCCCGTGGTACTAGAGCTGGCTTGTACAGTTTTATTTGCAAACCTATTGCATTAGAAATACAATGAAGGAAATGAAATCCATGCCTAAAATGCGAAAGTTAGTTTGTTTGTCCTTCATTCTCGTAGTATCTTAGAGACGAAATGACGTGGTTCCTTGTATATCGACAGTTGTAGGGGCGGAAAAGAACATAGGCTACTTTTTATCCCGCTTGAGCATCTTGTTCCCGTGCGATACTCTCCAAAGTTCAAGCAGACGATTTCATGCTCAAAATCTGGTAAAAAATAAATAAAAATAATAAGTATATTCATCACAATTTCTTAAATATTCAGTTAAACATCAAATATATATATATATGATGAATGTCCTTACAGCTCGGCATATGTGTTCGGAGCTTCCTGCTCCAGACCACCAATGTTATTCTGATATTGTCTGATAATCATCGTGTCATGTAACAATCATGGCGGACATCAGTTCAAGCTACACTAGCGGCTTCAATGACAACATAAAGTCATATTTAAAAGAACAACAAGTTTATATACACACTAAAGTCCACCATCAAGTATGTATATAAACCAGTCTAGTTAGTCCTCCGTGGCTCTCCTCGCTTTATTGGCAGTAAAGTCAACGCTCCGTAAATAATCTGTTTTTCATTACAAGAGGTTCTTAAAATGTAACTGCTGCTTCTAGTGACGGTCGGAGTGTGCTGCCGGGGGCGGGCGGGCGTCGGGTTTACATTTGACAGACGAGGCAGGGGCATCGTTGGAATGATGACACGGAGGTCATAGTTTAGAGTTCCAATACTCACTGGCTACTTAGCTACCAACGTGGCATGACAAACTGCCGTTACAGCAATGAAAAATATATATAGAGAGAATATACTACTGAAATCATTCAATTGCCGCAAAGAAAGAATGCATATTAACTATATGTTACATCTTTCATGAAGATACGGTGTCATTAGCTTTGCAAATGTGTGTGTAACAACTTTCCTATAGGGATGCAGGTACACACGCGAGGAGCAGGCTACACGCGACACAAGTATTTTAAAACCACTGTTGTTACAGTATATTAATAGTTTTAACAAGGGTTGTCGTCCGGTGCGCTCCATCGATAATGCTGCGGCCTGTAGGAGAAGTGCGGGCGCAGTGACAGCGTTGTGAAGCTGAATTTTTAATTCGGAATCATTTTTTTGTAAATATTTACAATGGTGGATGTTTTATTATTACGATTAACGAGACTAATAAATCATCCGTTCAATCGCATAAGCATGTTTGTGAATCTTTAAGAGAATATTGAATAATAAGTGGAAATGTGTATGTTAAGGATCATGCAACCTCCGGTGTACCTGGCAAACGTGTTGATTCTGGGAAGCCCCCTCATGGCGTCCGCCGCCAGGAACTATGTGGGAGGCTCATGTTGTCTAACATTAGACATAGCTGTTGATGATAAAAACAATATCAATATCATTATTATGTGTATTGCACCCGACAAACTACCTATGCAATATGAACGTTGCTCGGCAATATTTTCAACATAGCTATTTGCTTTCTAGGGTCCGGCTCGTGTTTAATTTATTACACTTCCTTCAATCATCGAGACAAAGATATAGGAATGCGAAATAAATGATTATTTGACGTGATATTATTCACGCAGTACTGCATGACTTAGACAGAATCATGATGGTTGAAATAATTATTTGAATTAAATTCTTGCGTAATTTTATTTATCCAGCCGAAAGTATTTATTTTGCTTTCTGTTCATTGACTGTGATACAGTCGTGGTCTATGACCTTGAACACAGAACGAACTGCCGGACACGTTTTGTAACAAGAACTCATCAGTTTATGATGTCGGTCGTCCCGCTGTCACTGACACCGCACCCCGACCACGTCGAGCGCTAAATATGTAAAGCTGCGGTCACAGTGGCGATTAGAAGGTGATTACAGGGGTGAGAGGGGCGCGGGCGGGGCGGGCGGGGCGGACACCAGTTGGATCTGGATCACTGTGGGCGGCGGATCAATGTCATCGAGATTACGTCAGTAATATTGTATGTTGTCACGAAACGCAATTTTAATACGTCATTGCTAACGTGTGACGTCATATAGCAGTACATTAAATGACCTCTGAAGTTGACCCGTTACTGAACTACTGATATTTCAGACTCATGAAATAACCGAAAACGAGTGCACAAATGAAATTACCTGATGGTTTTAACTTCTCTTTTTTTAAACAATTTATTGTACACAGAAAATGTATTTACAAAAACACAAGAACAGAGAATGTATATACAAAAGGAACAGCTTATTTCTATAAGAAATTCCTTACAGCAGTCCTGGGTCAAGAGGGAAGTAGTGAAGAAAGGAGGGCAGTCAGGCGTGTACATTTAATATATCTAAATACAATATACGATTACATAAATACGAGATACAAAATATTAACATATATCAATAGTTATCCATACATACAATAATAATATATTAACTTTTTAAGATTAACTGCATTCAATTGTTATATCAGATCACCCGCGTGGAAAATCCCCGAGCAGTGTAGAACTCTTCCAATGAAAATCTTGGTTTGAAGTGTCTAATAAATATCACTAAAGTCAAATTAAAATATAATATAAATAATGAAGGTCTCTTGACTGTGCGAACAAATATAATGACGTCTCCTATCAAACATGGCAGGTGGTTCGTTAGGTGGAGGGCGCGCGGCAATCATCTGTCGATGAAAACGGGCGAATGTTTATAACAGCAGAAAACATTCTCGTTTTGATTCCAAACAGCATTCCCTATGAATACTTATTTTCGGTTCAATTTAGTAAATATTCGTGGTCTATGATGCACCCTTAGGACTAACGTGGCTTCACATATTTCGTACTTTACTTATATTGTCATGATAGGAGATGATATTCAGTCGTTCGCTTGACCTACGAGTGATATAAAAATTACTTTTTGTTCAGCCTTTTTTCCGTGTTTATCTATTGTTCTTCGCGTGTTCGAAAATGTGTGTGATTAAAACAACTCATAACTGAAAACAATGGTCATAAAGTGCTCTGATCATCGGCACAGTGCCACGATCCCCCCTCTGCCCGCAGCGCGCCCCCGCGCGCCCCTGCTGCATAAACCCCCGTGCAGTAATTGGCAAATATTTAAATAAAATAATGGGTACCCTTTCCAGTCAACATTGCACTCTTGTGCTCTGACACAAGGTACGGTTTGTACTGAGCGGGAGATCAACTCGTTAACGTGAACTAATATTGGTGGAGTGCAGAATTATTGGCGGACATTGTTTGAGCAAAATCGGTGATTTTGTGTCTGACTGTTACTTTTTCTGTTCAAATTTGGAACGAATAATTTGAAAGTGTTTTATCGAGTGCTCTTAATCGTTTCAAATATGAACTGAAAGATTTTCTTATTGGGGGAGAGGTGTTTGATATTCTACTGCGTTTATTGACTTTTGATATTTAACACAAAAGTATAGATGCTAAAATGCGAAAAACTATTTAAAAAAATACTTTCTCTTAAAATATTCAAAAGGACCCGGAGTAGTTTTTGTTATTTGTAATAATTATTTGAAAATACCATTATTACTACGAGTATATACCCAACCATATCTCAGTTTAAAGACTGTTGAGCCGTTTACACAAAAAGATGTTCACAATAAACGTGAAGCTGCATCTCAAACAAAGAAATGTACAGCATCAAAAACATAAGAACCCGAGGAAACAATAAAAAGAAAAATACTGTAAAAGTAAATTCTCAAGACGTTAGGACCCGCAACTCTGCATCCATCTGTGACAACAGTCGCTCTGTGCGTGCGCTGTGCCCGGGGACAGTTTGTAGTGTCACCTTGTGGGGCGGGCGGGCAGCAGGGTGGGCGGCTGGTCCCGGGGCGAAGCGTGCACTGTGCGGTTTACAAACACGCCGATACTTGCGCGGGACAGTGCCGAGACGGCATTTCTGTTGAAGGTTCCGTCAAGTGTTCATGTATGCGACAAAGTATGTATACGCTGTCTCGTGGGTCTCTGTGTCGGTTTGATAAAAGTTAATGTTAAAGTATTAATTACTTGCAGTGTCATGACTCATTAGAGCCGTGGGTACCAGCTAAATGCAGTCAGCATTGTGTGTGATTGTAGAGACGGTAAATTGAAATGTTGGGAGCAAATGTAGTAACCCCTCTGGAATATGGCATATATATCGCTAAGCATACTCGATATGTCCGCATGATCTCGGCTCTATAATTAGATTAGATGAAATATGAATGTGAAAAGTGACTGAGAAACAAAGAAACATCATATTCTATCATCTAAATTGAAAGCTCAAATTACGCATGGCAATATTGAGGTAAAAGGTGCCTTTTGTCAAATAATAGAATTATTCCTCTAATACCCAAGGATCCCTGGAACATAAACTTCGGGCGCATGTTGCGACAAGTTCTTGCAGTGTTTTTAAACTCGCACAACTCCCATCGTTCCCGCGACATGCTACGAGGTGCTACGACGACGACGCTACGAGAGAGTTGAGCTACGACATTGCTACGCGCAGGGAGCTTATTACTAAAAGTGAACTTTTAAGTTGTACAACATTATTAATTTGGTGTCATTATTCTTACACGTCACGTCACACGTCTTTATTAAGTTATGGAAAAGTTTTATCATAATTAAATTATTGCTACATTTTTAACTTTAAAACACAGTACACAATTTTTCAGACACGATCAGGCTGATCGAGCCTACTTATTAATATGACACATGACATTGTTGAAGCTGTCATTATGTTGCAACCATACTCACAAACCTGTATCTGTTCTGACAATATCAATGAAAATAAAACATTACAAAAACATTTATTGATACCCAAGCAGAATTTGAAACTTAAATTTGAAATAATTGGAATTTGGAACATTTGGATAAGTTATAAAAGGTTATTTCTTACAATAGGGATGATGACTAAATAAGTTATTTGTTATGCAAGGCTGCAAAGTTGTTGTTTGGCGCGAGTTCTCATATTGAAACCCGAGCTAGTGAATGATTCTAGGATTGAACCATGAGCGAAGCGAGTGGTTCAAAAATAGAATCATGAGCGTAGCGAAGGTTTCAAGGAATGAGACGCAAAATAATTTTGCTGCCGAGCGAAACACACGACTTTTCATCTCACTACAGTTCGAATTTTAATTCGAGCGAGTTTTTTATTTTTGCGGGATTTATTTAGTGGGCGGTAAGTAAAAAATTAAACAATATTAGATATTTTAAATTTTATGTAGGTTTTATAATGCCCTTTACGGTTTAAAATACAATTTAACCCCAATCTGATTTTGTGTCATCTAGCCTATTGTTCTGGACGAGTTTGGACGTGACGTCAGAGCAAGACATTCAGTTTTATGTGTAAATTGTTCTCCTTTCTTTTGTAAATAATCGTTGGGATAACTAGTACCCATGCGTCCCTCACACGAGATGCGACGACGCAGCAATCGAAACTAACGAGCACACCTCGATCGTAGCAAGCTGTCAGCTTTAGTGGAACGGGCATCGGAAATACATTTAGCGATGCGTCGGCAGTGTTCAGAGCATAAAACTAAAAAGGCACGGAACGGACGGTCCGCGCCGGACGCCGGACGCCGGGCGCCGGGCGCCGGGCGCCGCGGCTCGCGACCAGCGACACGTGCCCTACAACCTTATTATGGAACGCTCTATGATGATTTATTGCGGATGTTATAGTTATATCGTCTTGGCAGTGGCAGCAATATTACCAACCACCATCTTGCCTGCCAAGATTACTGATTATGAACTTAAAAAAGTAATAAATTACGTGCACATGAACCTTGCCGTTAAAAAAAAGATCTAAAAGAAGGCTCCATGTAAAAGTAGATAAAAATATGTAATCACCATCAGCCGGAAAACGTCCACTGCTGGACAGCGCCTCTTCCATGATGTACCATGGGAACCGGTCCCAGGACACTATACATGTATGGATACTGTTGATAGTCCTACAGCTCCCATCAAGCGTTTCGCTTTCACATTTATCATGCGTAAAAATAATATATGGAATACACTACCAGTTTCCGTGTTACACGAAAATTACAAATTAGGAAGCTTCAAAGGAAGAGTAAATAGGCATCGTCGACCTCATGGTCACTTACCACCAGGTGAGATTGTGGTCAAGGGTTCATCTGTCTTTTATATTCAATATAGTAAAGTTGTGGTCACATAGAGTGTACAATGTTTAGTAATAAACAGAAGGATATGCCCGACAAGCCAAACACATCCAGAGAGTAAATTGGTAGCTCAATTTGTATTTATCAACAAAAGTAAGTTTTCAATGCCAAGTTCCTGTCATATGAATGAATCACACGGCCATTAGCGCTCCAGGACACGCAACTCGAGCACAACTTATACGAGGCAGCGTCTAGAGGCAAGATTAAATTTTGTTTAATTTTATTACCGGAGCGCGAGTGATCCCGCGAGACTACACGGACTGTGATGCGGGGCGGGGGCGGGCGGGCGGTCGCGCTGTGCCATGCTGGTTCATACTGCCCCAGTACACCGTATATTCTTATTGTGTACTATAAATAATGCTGCTAACTAAACTTACAAGCACTGAAATTTAAGTAAATCATTGCTGGTTGTACAAGCGCACAACAGCTCACGTGTGCTCATCAGGGAACTTTTTAATGATTTTGAATTCTGATGATTGATGACAGATGATGACACAGTCGAGTGCTGTTGTGAATTTGTCCTTTACTAATTGATAATGTCTTGGCCACAGTCTGACCTGTAAAACCAAGTGACTCGTTGGCCTAAAATATACTCCTCGATTACTGAGGCCATGGAGCACAAACATAAAAAATATTAAAATGTATCGTATTATTCTTTTATTTGGTTCGAGTGAGAAGAGGGACCAAGTTTTAAGTCAGATTTAACTTTCAAACCTAACACGTTTTTCTTTCTAAGCGTTCATTCTGAATGTAAATTGCACCAAATATCCTGTAGTTTGTCTCAGGCATCAGGAGTTGCGGCTCCACGTAATCAAGCATGAAATAAGAGTGCGTAATATCCATCCCTAACGAACAATAACACTCTGCGTAAGAAGTGGAAGAAGTTTTTATGACGATCGTCCCGGGGCGGGAGGGGCGGCAGGAGCGGGAGGCGCTTACTGTAACTAGTTTCGGACAAATCACTGCAGTAACTTGTTCACGTCACAGAGCACGTGGCCCGCCGCCGGCACACTGGTTCACACAGTTTCTTACGTTGGTGCTAAACGATAACGGACATAAATCTGATATTATTTTCTGTTCATTGAAAAGTTAACTGCAGCTGAAGTCACAAGGAAGCTAGGGAGATTGTTACTATAACGGTAAATATAGAATATAAACATACTTCTACGAATATTTTTATTATAATTTTGTTATCGTTCTTTTAATTTAATAACGTTCTTATTGGCATGTCGTTGTTGCCTGCAAGTGGTACAGCATTTGGCTATACTGTTGAATTTGTGTCTTAATACTTAATGTATATCCTGCAGGTGACCTTGTTAAATAAAATAAAATAAACCGAATGGGTTCACAGCGTGTCAATGGTTATGAATTAATATTTGTATTAAATTAGAGGTATTGTATCAAGCGCGACTTATTTTATCTATGACCTTAGTTTTTTGATTCGTGTGCCTATTACTGTAGTAACATGAGAAGCAAGTTCCTGCTCTGTGGCGAGTGAGGTCGCGTATAGAACGCACTCACCGGGAAACTTTATTATTAGCAAAAGTTGTTTAGCTGCGATTACGTGGGGCTCCGAGACGCGAGCGGAGCGGGGCGGGGCGGGGCGGGCAGGTGGACACGGTAGAGACGACCTTGAGTGGTTGTTTTTCTTCTCAAAATGACTGGGTGCTGTTGCAGCTTTAACCAAGCAATGTGGTGAGCTTGGAAAACGTTCAGCTGATTGAATCTACCCGCTACTAGCATAAAGCGCACGTTTGGGCTCGCACTTCGGTTTAGGACGCTGCTTTGTGAAGAGAGGATCGGCTCGGTTCGTTTCAGAGCTGAATATATTTCCTTCAATATCCTGGGGAACTGTAAAAGGAATAAATCAGTTATACTGATGTACAATATATTTTCAGATTTGCGTACGTGTGTTATGTACTTGGCTCTCATCTTACCACCAGCCAAACCGAGTACGTATAGTTCCCCCATTGGGGACTGAACCCTTTACGTCCCAATTGTCAGTCTAAGTGCGGAACCATAAGGCCGCGGAGGCGGGTACATATTTCTTCTGAGTAAGAATACTTTCTAGGTACGTAAAACAAGTCAAAAACTAAAAAATAACTTAAACTGCCCTAAAGTCTATTTTTATTAAAGAAAATTTCAGTCTTATAGGATTTTTTCACGGATGCCATGGTCAGAACTGGATCATTGAAATGGGACCACACGAGATGCACCAGCTTTCCAATAAAAAGAGAACCATCCAAATCGGTTCACAAAGTCAAAAGTTCGGAGTTAACAAACATAAAAAACATGCCCCGTTGAATTGAGAACCTATTCCTTTTTTGAAGACGGTTGAAAATAAAGTACCTTGTGCGATATCTCATCAAGTTTGAGCAAAACACTTGTTTGTGATGAGCATTACATTAACACTCTCCATAATTACTTACCCCAGTTCCAAGAAACTTGTATATCTTCTGGTGACACGAAATAATTCCCCGGGGCCATGTCTCTACCCGCTACAACAGCTCAGGAATTGTTATCGTGAGCTGGATAGTCAGTTACATGAGTACTCATATACATCATTAAATTGTTTGTTATTCTTGTTTCACAGCTATAGGAACTTGAACTGCGGTCTAATAGAGTTCTAGATCTCGATAAACTTTTTGCACTGCGTCCAAACCCTTTTACAGACTTGTTGCTACATTGTGTTAAAAACTTGTTGGAAGTCTGACCGACAACATACAAAGAAATTTTAGAACTGTTGGTTGGTAACTCAAGGCTGGAAGAGGAAAAATTCAAGCCGTGACATGGGTTTGTGTAAATCTTGAATAAAATGGAGGAGTGCTAAATATACGGTCCAAATAATTTAAAAAAATTCAATTTCAATGACTTTATCTCACCTGATAATCAGTGTCAATAAGGGCGTGACCTGAAACATGAAAATGTGATGCCAGCGATCCACCCAAACCCCCACATGTCACAGTTGTCAAACTGTACCTGTCCCTCTTAAGAGAAGTAGAATAATTCTTCACAATATCTCGATTCAGCCTCCGATTAAGAACTCGTTGGCTACGCAGCGCAACGAAAGTGTTTTCCATGTGGGCGATGTCGGTAAAAATGTTGAAAAAACACGGGATAATAATAATAACAAGGGTCAGGATCACTGCTCTTTACTATCAATTTTCAACATAAATATGAGACGCATACATCGTTTGCTTTCCTAACAGTCAAAATTAAAAGTAGCGTGTTTAAGTCGGGTGAAAGAATGCCCTCGCGCTATTGATCGTTTTCATCCCTTGTGTAACAAGCTATTATTTAATTTATTGCAAAACATGTAAAAAATTTATATGTTTCAATTGTAACAAACTGTTACAAATGCGGGTATAAATAAGAGCTACGGGGAATCTCATTTATAGGTAACAGTTTTATGTCCGGCCGGCTGCAGCATTATTGTGCAGCTACATTCGTTTAACATGCGTGTGCGACAGGCTAGCCCAGTGCGGGAGACTGACACTGTTTCACGTGTTTGATTTAAAAAAAAATACACAATGGTGGGCTATGGTCCATACACTCTCTGTTTAGAGAGTAGGCCTGATCTCTTGCAGTGGGGACATATATAGGCTCATGATGGTGATGACACAATTGTGATTTGGTTAACGCAGATAAGTAGGTCGCATCAAAAGATGAATTAGTTTGGGTATTTTTGTCGCAAATCTGCGCGTATATCAGATTATCCCTCTGGGACCTATAAGTCTACTTCTTATCCCAGTTCATGCACGGTGTGTTAATCCAGTGCTTGGTCTGGTCTACCTGCCAGATTACATCCAAATCCGTTTCACCATAAAGAAAAAAAATACTACCTAACTTTCGCATTTAAATTGTAAATAGGACATAGCTTAACAAGGGCATTAACTGTCTTTTTTTCACGACTTTGTTCGCATGTGGTCCGTTTACCAGGGGTAGGTTATGTTCATCCCGGAGCTAGATGAGTCAACAATGACTGGTTACATACAATACCAAGATAAATATTATATTCCATTTGTTTGATAAATTTCACCACGGCTACGTATACAATACTCGTAAACAAAAAAGATTTTAAAGATGTTATGCTTCAGCCAAATATTTTGAAGATTACATTTTCACAGTTATTCATACCGCCTATAAATTAACCGTAAACAAGTAACTAATTACGAGATTTTACATTAATTCTCGTTGTTTTAATTGTTACACGCTCAAACACACGCTACAACATTATCAGATAGCAATAATTAGAGGTGGAAACATGAAATAAGCTCAGTGATAAAGTTGTCACGGTTCGTGGTGAGTTAGTGGGTCGCGTCGCGTCGGCGGCCATGTTACACGCCGACCCGCGAACAAGTGTTGCGTTACAAATGATGTTGCACAACAACATATACAGGCAAATACAGGTGATAGAGAACAACATCATATACACTTTGGTTTATTAATAATATCATAATAAAAAGAAAATTCAGAAACACCTTCTTAAAAAGGTGTAAATGTTGCAGTGCAAGTTAGTTTTTTGTCCGTCTCTTACGACTTTATTTTTAGGCTACTTTTTATCCCGATCGATGGAGTATTTCCCGTGGGATAATTTCTGAAGAACACGCGGGTGAAGTCGCGCGTAAGAAAGGCTAGTATATAAATAAAATCATTTATTAAACTCCCTGTATTCATTGTAACCTCCAAACTCTACTGATTGAAATGCACATCCCTGCAGTCATTATAACAGTATCTAATCATCATAAAATTATCCTTAATCAAGTTGCTCTCACAATCCACCGGGATCTCCCAAAAGACACTCCGAAACTACGCGTAGTATTGCGGCGGGCGGCGGGCGGCGCGGCGGGGGGCGGCGGGCGGCGCGGCGGGGGTTGCTCAGATTAAAATAAAACAATTAATGTAGCGAAAGGCGATTACATTTGCATATTTAGACGATTAGGATCAGCAGAGGGGGACGGGGCGACGGGGATAGATTCTTGTTAGTGGCGCACATATTTGAGGTTTTGAAACCCTCACTAATGAGAGCATACCTCATAGCAGATAAAACTGGAATAGAACACCATGTAGCTTTATGGTTTACAGATTGTTAACGCTTTAAAATAATAATCACAAGTAAATAAACACTGACAGAAATGTCGTGTATCTTTAGAATAGTCAATGCCCGTCAATGAGCTTTCAGTCGTGGCGATCTATAACGGAGACTCATCGCACAGTGGAGTTCATTAGATATTAATAGAGCAATGGCTTAAGCAGAACTTGTATTCTTATGTATATACCAGAAAACTACCTGGTCAGGCCTGGTCTGATGGTCGCTGTTTTAAGAACAGATAAGCAAGTACAGCGTCACACGGAGTGTCCAAAATTGAGCGGTTATTTTACCAGCTTTAATACTACAGCATAACATGCCATCATCTCCAAACAACGGGATTCGTGCGAGTGACTGATTGATGTACAGCTTCAGCTCGAATTAGAATGTAGTTCGTCGGTCGTCGATATATGCAGAGTTAGCATTCGAAGATTTCATTACAGCACGACACCCGTCATCTGACGTTCCCGGCAGGACTGCGTCTACGCGTTGTAAACATGGCTTCAGGTAAATGTCTACTGAACAAAACGTTTTGTATTGGACACATAGTAGACTAGCCACGGAAACATTCTTTCTCGGACACTCCGACCTTCATTGGGTTTGAAACGAAATGTTACTTATTTGTCATCTTTTTGTAAGTTACAAAGATATCATTGTCATTATTATTTTTTCTAATTGCCAAGCCTTATAATCAAAATACTTTTTAATAGTATATAAGCATTTTTCTAAAAGCCATTTAGTTAGGTTTTAAATTGTTTAGTTGGGAGCAATTTTAGATTCTCTTGAAATTTGTTAAATAATAAAATTGCCACGTTAAATAAGTTTTTTGGTTTGTATACGTATACGGAGGAGGTCGGTGCAGTACAGTCAAACGTTCCGCTTGCTGTTGTCTGACAGATGGAGAATTGTGTTGGTGCTAGCTGCAGTAAAATGAAATAAAAGTATACATATTTGGTTAGTAGTGTAGATAGGACCCTGATTTCTTCAACACAGAACAACACTTGTCCATGACCGTGCGGTGGGCTGCAATGTAATCAGGGTGATACGTAATTATATTTATTGTTGTAGAGTGTAGAGTGGATGCGGCGATAATGATTCATCTTGTTATGAAACGTGTCTGTCTGTCTGTCTGTACGTAGCAGGTGTCTTGGACGTGAACAGTTCGACAGTTCATTAACAATAGTATTTATTTGTTGCAGGTATGTGCCCCACGCGGCAGTGTTCCGATGAAACAGCGGTAAACTTAGATGTAATGCTCCGGAGAAGATGGTGATATTAACTTAGCATATTTTTTTTTCTTCAAACAAACTAATTTACGAGTATATAACTATGTTTAGGTTACTTCTTCAAAAGCAATGACGCAATGGATATGGGTACTTGACACCTAATTAGTTTGGTGCTGAATTGTTTTTTATACCGCAACGGACATTAAAAGAAAGCACCCCAAAAGAAAGAAAACTTAATAATCTTAAATTTTATTTGGCTTTGGCAATAGTTTAAAGTCTCAAAAATTGCAAAAATATATAGTTCCTCGAATAGTAAAATGCTTATTAGATTTAGTTTTCTCATTGCATTTTGAACATTTTATTATGGGGGTATAAAACACATAAAAATTATTTTATGAAATAACTCAAAATATCGCGCAAGCTTCATACATTTAACGCTCCAATATAGTAATGTGACGTCACAAAACACGCCCGATTTATGTGGAGCGTTTTAGCACCGCGCGACTAAAATCACTTTTCGGCGGGTTGTGATAAACAAACTATTAGTCGTATCGAGAAAAAAAATGATAGTGATGTGTATCTTTTTACATGGACTATCGAATGAGAAAACAATATTTCTTTTTGACAAATACCCAAGATTTTTGAAAAAATGAATGTCAATCTCATCGTCCGCTCTGAATCTCCGTCCTAGACAACTTACCAGTTGTATTAAGTATAAACGCAGGTCAGTCTAGACTAGAACAATCCACATTTCAGTAGGCATTGATAGTTAGGCACGCTGCAATGGCTGCGACTTTACGAGCGAGCAAATTAGTGTGCTCCCGCGCTATTAGCATACTATCTGTGACCATCTGTCGAGCTGCGGAGGCTGGGCGGGTGCGGCGGGCGGGGCGGGCGGGGCGGGGGTGTACCTGGTCGTGGTACACGTGTACCTGCACTAGTAATTATGATTCAGTATGTTTTATAGCACGCAGGATAGCAATGAAAATATATTCTGGTGCATCATTAGTCTCTTTTCGCGCCTGTTCTCTGGAAAATGCGGGAAAGTTGAAATCAATTGATACATATAAATCTCCGGATAATTATGATATTCAACAACATTGCTGTGTTATCAAGTGATTCCGTTACTTCTACATAGTGTTGTGTCATTGTGACGATAATGTAGCGTCCTGGACAGTTGTTCGATGCGTTCGAATGTGTTCAATGACCTGAATGTAAAAAGATTACGAAAAATATAGGGAGAGCGGAATGTGATCGTCAGCAGTAAGTTATAAATGCCGTGGCGCTGTGTATTGGAAGCGCGGCAGATAACGCTCAGTCACAGTCCTCGGCCCCGCCGCCGCCGCCGGCACAAACAAAAACGCCCGTCGCGACATAAATAAAATTAGGGTCCCGTCATCGCGCTTGGTTAAAAAGCCCATAAAGGAACCCTTCACATCCCCATGCCTGGTCGCATGCAGGGCGATGCGACGGGCTAGCTTTCAATTTGTACTAACACGGTGAATTTACGAGGAACAGTGCACCACGCAGATTGGTTAAATATGACGAAAGTATTTACCTATTCATTGCTTTAACTTTGAGCTGCACTATCGGCGAGGTGCGCTGTATCATCCGATTAAATATATCGTTTGTACTACAGCACAGAGCTCAACTTCTTCCTTAACTTTGAATGTAATGTTAAATTTAAATGGCAAAGTTATTGTTGGAAAAGAGACTCTAGAAGTACTAGAGACAGTCCTCCGCCCATTTGCGACCACGTAAAAGATAAAAAATTCTGCGTTAGAATTGAATAAAAATGTAAAATAGGATGATATCGTCCTGCGCTGGCCACTGTACGGATGTGAGTGGGTGCAGGGAGGGGGTGCAAGCAGACAGTGATCGCATAAATTAACGAGAATAATGCCTCGCCGCAGGAGCAGGGGGTGCTGCCACCGAAAGGGTAACACCGAAGATGTGAGGTACCGCGGGGGGCGATATGAGCAGGTATAATGCCATTGTCCACTGGAGAGCTCTCAATTTATGTGACAGCTTGCTGATTATTCAGCTTGTCGAGCTCGTCGGGGCTCTGATTACGTCGCTGTTCCACCGTTCCACTTCCACTGTTTAGCTCGAGCGGACGCGTTTTGTCGCGAGCTGTGAGGTTTTAATTAGCATTCATACTTATGTGTCACTACTACTGACGATATTAATATCGGTATCTGTTGGAGAGCGGACATTTAATCTGTTTTGAGCAGGCATACACTGCATAGTAACGCTAGTTACTTACGTCATCGCTTTCGTGGTTGTGATTTTAGTAAAGTTATAGAATAAAAGAGTGCATCCCTCAAAACAGATCCATTTTAGAATGGTTCAAGGATTCGGTAAAGGGATGTTGAATCATTGTACTTCTGGACAAAAATATCACATGAGTACACGTTATCTCATTCAGATACAAATTGAAATGTTATATGAAAAACTAAATACTACACGAAGTTGTGTTACAATACAAACTGCAAACGTCCCATGCGTGGACGTGATTGTCGTTACCTCCCTCTACCTCAGAGCTTTATAGCTTCCATTGATGGGGCGTCATGGCGGTAACAAAGGGATGGTAATGATATGATTTGTTTACGTGCGGGGCGAAACATATAAATTATACATATTATGATTGTCTTGTTATTCATTCATGGCGGGAAAACATTGTCTGAAACATTTTGTTCCAAGTCAAAATTTACTTGGATAACGTTGTTGTAAGTTCGCAATCATTTCAACAACACTTTGTTTGTTAATTACAAGCACTAACTACCCGAGAGCTGCGAGATCTTGTGAGGTGGCTACACGGTTTCGTGCCGCGTCTGACTCTAGACATACATTTTGTTTGATATTTGATCAATGCAAGCCTCTAATGCCTTTGTATCATTTTCAAACTTATTTAGTCAAACTGAAACCTACCGTTAAATATACTACGAGTAGATGTCAGGTGTTAATTTTTTAAGTAAATTCCATCTTTTTCCGCTAATAAATACTAAGATCCTTCATCCATTAAAATAAACAATTAGAAATGTTGCTATCAGTACTTTGACACTACTCTCCAAGCTGCATGTTCAGAAGCGGACATTTCCCATCGGATGATGATGTTGACACCATACAGTAACGAGTTTACAAATGGAACGCAACATCTGCGAGTCAGGCAACAACGATGAGATGTTATCATTTTCAGCAACAGTTCACGTGACACAAAATGAATAAAATGTAAAAAAAATTGTAACATGCACCTTTACTTTGGATTAGTGATAAGTCGCCGCACCCGCACCCGGCTGAGCTCTAAGGCTGACTAAGTGCATTTCAATGTCCTCATCTGCCGACGAGTGGATGCGGAATGAGGCCCGCCCCTGTCCACAAACAAATTCATAAGTTCTTTTCAAAGTGGTGTCGCCCTGGTACCCGCACCGAGCGCACCGTGCGCCCCGTGCCGCCGGTCGCGCCCCGCCCTGCGCACACAGACGAGTTTTCCTCTTTGTTTTTATTCTAATGATAGGGATTTCTTTTCTTACAGCTCTGTCTGTTTTCTCTCTTTTTGTCGGGTGGTAATGCGAGTGTCGGGTTCTACAGTTTGCGGTTTGGTTTATTCTTGTTCAGTTCAGGTGTAGTACTCGCACACTAAGTTTGCCCCTCTGAAGTTAGTCACAAAAGACCGACACAGCCCAGCTACATGCTCACTTTTTAATATATCTTCTCAACATGCGAAACGTGTGACTGTTTTTTTAACACGCATGATAGTTTTGCGCTTGGCCTTCATCTTAACTGATAGTGACGATAAGACCGTCGGATGGTAAGCATGCATCATTTAATGTTTTTTTATTCATAGTTAGAAATCCGTATTTAAGTTAAAAAAATTAAATTTTCTGTGCCAAATAAGCTCTTTACTTTATTTCTTTCAAAAGAAGTCAAGCAAAGTGCTGTTTCACACATGACAATCAAAGCAGGAATGCTATTCTAAACTGTAAGTTTCATAAAATGCATGTGTAATGAATCATATGACAATGAATTAGTCAAACATGCTAGTAACATGGCTACCTCGCGCGGCCGCCGTCCCCCGCCGTCCTCCGCCGTCCCCCCGCAGGAATTCATTACGGTTTGTGTAAAAATGCACGTGACACGAGCAGGATCACTCGGAGCACGCTTGCCGGGACGATCATGAGGGCAATTATGTGTAATTTGTCCCGCCTCGGGCCCCTGTCCCGCGCCCCGGGGCCCCGGGCACGCTGTAACGACTTGTCCCGTAACGCTCCTGCATGTGAGGGAATGAGGTTTGTAATTTAATTTTGGATAAACATACGTCAACGTTAAGTGGTTTATATCACGTTGCTGCGGTGTGCCGTGCTTATATGAATAGGTGTGATACATTGATTATGTGATTGTTGCGTGTGATATTGGGTTTGTATGCTATCATGACAGCTGCATAGGTCCACAGACAGTCCAAAGATATGGCCTCCTACGTCGAACGGACCATCCGTGAGAGTGCTTGGTATGATCACCATGGTCCGCAGGTGAATTGGTGATGGCAGTAAGTTACAGGTGATATATAACAGTGTTTCCCCTTAATATAGTTTTTTCAGACATTTTTACTATAACAAATGTTTTCATTGTACAGTATAAACTACAAAGAAGTCACGGCAGGCTTAGAAAAAAGCAACAGTGATCTCATTCCCAAGTCACGTGACACGCACGTCTGTCGGCGCGTGCGCAGTGCTAGGTGACCACTAATGGCGGCACAAAGGCGCTAATGTGAAATAAATTGTCGCTGCCGGGCCCGCTCCCGCGCCCAGAACGAGCACGCTCGCTGGATGTGGCCCGCGGAGCTGTGGCGGGAACACGGGCGTGCTTAGACACAATATTCATATGGCACAACGAGTGTACTTCATACGAGAATACATTCGAAAATATCTCGGCTCCTCTGACTTTGTGTCTGTTTGGAAATGCAACATTTCTAGACTAAACGGCTGAACCGATCTTGATGAAATTTAGCAAGATTTTAGCCTATTACAATAAATAGGATACATTTTGCCGTGTGATGATTTTTGAAGTGAATGCTAAGTCCCGGGGAAAGCTTGTAGATGCGCGTGCACGGCGCTAAGTCCGCGTCGCTGCGGTCGTTACAGCCGGAACAGGAAACGGCTCGAGCCTGCAGGAAATGCTCGCGTGTTTTGTTGCAAGGGCCGCGGCGCACTGAGGGCACACATTACACCACTACGGCACACAACAATGTAATATAAAATAGCTCGTACCAAGCAATAGTCATACGAACGAACTTATTCCTACCATCACCAGCTATATATTTTAATACCATTAATTTCCTACCGAAGCACGAACGGATTATTTACAATTTTTATTCAAATCGGTAAGTAATTGAGATATGTGAAACTTCTAAGCGACTTGACGCTCTCACAGTTCTCATGCTACACCCACAGGTCTTGTTTTCTGTCATTTCTACGGGTATTTTGTCTGTTATTGTCAGTGTATGTCACACAAAATAAAGTCAAAACTCAAATATATGGGATGTAAATAATAACTAAGGAATGTCTTGGCGGTCGGGTGGATATAGTTTGAAATTGATTCAGACGAATAGTGTTTGTTTCTCCCAGTGTGCCCCGGTCGTCTCAGTGGCGTGCTCGCTCCAGCGGAAACTCAAAAACTAATGATTGTGTTTCAACGTTTTGTAGCGGACTATCGGCGTCCATCTCGACGTCGCCGCGCCCCGGCGGGCAACCACCAGATATATTGTTGGTTTTATTGTCTCGCGGAGTTCACGACGTGTTTATGCGTGCCATTGCTGTTCAACTCGGCTGTTAGGAGTGTTGACTGACTACTCGGACTTGACTGATAGATTGTCTGTAGAACCCTGCTCCGAACCTAACGGCACTTAGAGCACAATTTTTTTTCTAACGTCATTTATTATGTGAGGCCAGACAGCGTGACTGCTTTATTTATTACAATACACCTAAATGATTAATTTCATCACACCACAGAGTACTAATATATGAAATGCGAACATTTCTTTGTTTGCTTGTTACAACCAGGTACTTAAACGGCATACACAACCAAACGTCTTGAAATTTGGCAAGTACATGTCATGGAAAATAAAAACAAGTACACGTGGGTAATATGGTAAGGGTGCGCACACAAAAAAACTTTTAACTAATAAGGGACTGGCAGAAAATGTCCTACCACCAACCAAACCGAATACCGATAAGTACTATCACTGTGAATCAAACCCGGGACCTCTCGGAGTGTTATTCTAAGCGTGTATCCATTAGGCCACGGAGACGGTTACATTTGGCGACAAAGTAGATTGCCATTTGCTGTTTGAACTCACTATTTGCATCGGATTTCCAGTCACTTGACAGCCTGCCTAATTGTCATGCAATCCTTGAACGAACTCGCTGGTCGCGTCTTCCAGTCCTCGCGACTAAACCAACTCCTGCATATGGAACAAGCTGGCTCGACGGCTACGGTTCTACGGTTCACTTTATTCCTGATGAGACGCCAGTAGCAATAACAGTAGCTTTGCTTGAGTAAGAGCTGTGACGTAATTCACTCACACACAAACATCTCTACAACTCACTCATTATTTGCTGACGATACGTGTAGTTAGCTTAGCACCAGGACCTGGAGCCTTTTATTATAATACACGTACTTGCAGTGCGTCGCGCTCAATGCAGGCGCAGCGGCGCGTGCGCATCCACGCCGCTGCATCTCGCTACATTCCTGACATTACCTCAACCCTGCACCTTGCTGCGTGCGGCCAATGTCACAACAGCCGATCACAAGGTTATATTGTTTTATGTATTATATAGTTACTGTCTAAAAGTAGGACTATCATTTTTTACTTTGAAATGCTGTGAGAGTCAGCGTATCTCGGAATTTTCTATTCTCAATCGATTTCAAAAAACAAGGAGGTTCTCAATTCGACTTTATGTTGTTTTTTATTTATGTATGTTACACGATAACTCCGCCAATTATTAACCGATTTTAATGAAAATGTTTTGTTTGATAGAGCATACTCCATAAATTTTTTATTGAAATTGATTTACCGGTTTTTGAGAAAATCTACAAAAAACAAATATGTACCCAGATAATTCTACCTCTAAGAGTGAAAGTTGTAGGGCATGAATGAAATATACTTTTAGGGCAGTTGAAGTCGGTTTCTAGTTATATTTGAACGCGTTATGTAAGTCGCGATGCACTTTAGATGCTCGTCCTTGTCCGAGGAGGAGCCAGTGGCCCCGGTGCGGGCTCTTCTCTCTTTCACGCGATGTTCTATTAGGATTGTAAAATATGGTTTTGTATTCAAGATTCAGAGTGGTAGAAGAAATAAATATTCTTTTATTAGTATAATATAATTTAGGTCAGTTTGCATAACACGTATAATGGTTAGATTCGCAGCTTCCCGTGCTTTTCAACAACGAACCAGTACATAGGTACGAGTAGGTAGGATGAGGTGAGTGGGTAGGTACAGTCGCCGACGACATCGGTTCGCACTCAGCTCCATCACCGCGCTGGGTGACTATACTTAGCCTGCAGATGTCTGCAGGAGGCTGCGAGCCGGGTGATCGATCGTTCCTTCACCCGCTCAGTGCTCCGGGGACGGCGGCGTCTTAGAGACGCGTAGGTGGTCGACGAGGCTGTGCCATAGGAAGGATTATACAAATCATCGCAGTGTCTCAAGGTCCGCTAAGTTTCGGTATAGATCAACACTTATATTAAAAGTACTAATTTCCGTCTCGTTTCATAAATAAGAAGTATTGTATCCGACAGGTAGTATTGTGAGAAATTATCCCACGGGAACTACATGTTCGAACGGGATAAAATTCAATGTTCTTTTAGTTCCTTCCCCAATACGAAAAATCTAGTCATTCTGACTCTCCGTAACGACGTTAAGGAAGTACAAACAACTAACTGTCACATTCATAATGAGGAAGGAAGGAACCTATAGGACGACTATAAAAAACTTTGTGACAAAAAGTTGGATCTAAGAGAGAGTCATGTTATCTGAAACTACATTCTAACCTGATAATTATCAGACGCACGCGCCACGCACTCGAGGAGCAGGGAGTGGAGTCAGCATGTTAGCGGGAAATTAATTATCGCACCGGGACTCGGGCGGGACAGTAGGTCGGGACACGAGACTCGGGACGCGGGACACCGGCGCACGACACGGGACACCGTTACGTAATACTAACAAGGAGTTTACTGATTTATTCCTCTGAGAAATCCCCGGAGACCCCAAGGACGTATTAGTGGACTCACCACCAAGCTGATTTCATTTGGAAAAGGTGACCAGACGATATGTATCGGAATTTGGGATTTGTGAGTAATTCCGTAACAGACTTTTGCTTAGCAATCGAACTAATGCTTCGCTTGCTTCGAACTAAGAACTTCTAAGAAAATAACGAACTGACGTTGTTATCCAGCGAAGTCTCCAATGTAGATACGTGGACTGTAGTTCAGCGCTTTAATAAACACTGGTCAACCAGCCGTGTGTAGCCATATGGCTACAGCAGTACGTCCCCCCGGGCTGCAGGCCGAGCACGCGGCTCTCGCGTTGTGCATGACTAATTTCTGTGCCTGCATTCTGTCGCGGATGATCGTTATTTTACTGCGACAAGTGATTTATTCACGCACCTCGATTAGTTTTAGTCTTTTCGATCTTATTGCATATTATATTTCTAGAGTTGTTGCTCTCGTTCATATGTTTTGTTCACTAAAGCAAATTTGTCTAGGAACTGCCTTAAAGAGTTTAAAGACAAATAACCTCAACAAACCGCAGTGTTAGCAGTTGTATTGGGGTATTGACAGTAAATGTGGCAAAACCATCGTCTACAGCGGCCCCATCGTCACTGATCATCCAGTGAGATTAAGGACACAGTCAAACACATTATACATACAAAGAACGAACACCCTCACTCACAGTTTTATTTAAAATGGAGACAGATCAACGCTTATCCACGATCTCACCTGATGATGGTAAGCGACAATGTGGTCTACAATGGGTCGCGTTGTTCTAGACGGTGCCTGTTCAGCCTCGACTTGAAGACGGCCAAGATGTAGTTTTGTGGGAATATAGACGGGACCGTGCGTACTGGTACTTACATATGTACAACGTGTGTGTTTCTAGTTGTGATATCTGTATATTATGTTCTTGCGCTGGGTGAACGCGCCTGTTGACACGTAGCTCAAGTTCTCCAATAGTCCCGGGGCGATCGGCGGCGGCCGCGCGCGGGGGCGGGTGGCGTGTGTCGAGCCTCAGCGAGGTAATGAGCCGCTGGGAGACGGGTACATTACATTTGCTCTCAAAACACACGACCCACAAATGAGACAAGTTGTCTGTTAGCTTTCAGTTAACAAACTTACATAGACATGGAAATCGGGCTCGCTTACAATTTGACTTCGCGGAGACATACGGCAGTTGAAGTTGTATTCAACCGCTGCGGTTGTCGCACTTGGGATGTCGACTCCTCGCTTTGTTAAATTCCCTCACTTTGTGATTGTGATCATTTTCATTTATTTTGAATCATTATTTCTGATAGTTTGCGAAGATAAGTAATGTAGAAATATATTAACCACATTCGTGTCCTAATGGCTAAATGTTGTACTAGCAAACCGGAGGTCCCAAGTTTGATTCCCAGTGGAGATACCTATCCGTACTCGGTTTGGTTGGTGGTAGATCATTTTCTATGTCCGCCTGGCTAGCTACCACCATGTTATCTAAGTCTATCGTCAGTTACCATCAGGAGAGATGAAGGCCAAGTGCAAAGCCATCGTGCATAAAAACATGTAAATATATATTATAGTCGAAAAATTAGACAGAGAGAGAGCACACATTACTCCAATCAGCTTTACAAACGTACAACATTATTAACCTCTATGTTGAACAAACACACTAATTACACGTAGGTACGTATGTAGGTCTTCACAAACTGGAGATCGCTGCATCTCCGCTCGTGTCATGACATCGTATATTTTCGCGATGTGACATCCGTCAACACAGCTGATGTTGGCAACACTAACGACGCTCGAGTACACAGTGTTGCCGTGCTACAGTGTGCACGAGGGATTGCGTGTGCTGGCTTCACAAACTCCATCTTATTACTGAGTTTTTGTTTCTCAAGAATATGGAGACGTCTTCAACGTTGGGTATACTTTTGGGCCTCATTATTTGTGAGTGGCTGCGGGGATTCAACTCTGCTCGAGCTGCGATACCTACCAATAACATGAAGTATATTACTAGTATTCACGTACATATTTCACTTGACATTTTCGTGACAACTTTGATGACACGTTACATCATCCATCATTCCCGTACGCTGATCCGGTTTCTCATTATCCGGGGTTGGATAATGCAAGGTATATGCAAGGTAGGCAAATTTTTGTGTAGCTAATTACACTATAACATACATGTTTATCACATGCTTTGATAGGATCAACTGACCTGTATAGAGCTGTTATAGATTTATCGGTGTGGTACCAAAATATCAGAGAAATAAACGACTACGCAGTTACACAGAGTGGCAGTTTCTGTAGGAAGGAGATTGTAAACAAGCCGTGGCGAGGAAAAACTACAGAACGAGTCGGTTGTCGGAGGAAAGTCACTCCTCTGCGAGTAATTAACTAGACCACGTAGCGCCGAGCTGCGGCGCTGCGCGATGAAGAACACCGCGACACTGACACGCAGACACGTGTTGTTTCACTGCATGCTGTAGTATACTGGCGACATCTTCCCGCGGTGCATTTTTCATGAGTTTCCGATATTGCTACAGCAACAATCGTCTGAACAACATGATGCTCCCTCAGACACTGACAAGTTCGGCTGTATGTGAGGGGAATTGCCATAATCAAATCCCCTGTTTCGTAGGCGGATTGGTGATCGCAGCAAGATGTTGTTGTTACATAGGTAGATGCTGCTGCTCATCTACTGAACATTCTCCCCTTAGTTGGAAATTCATCATCATCATCCAGAAAACGTACACTGCTGAACCCAGGACAGAACGAGATCAGCTCAAACTGTAGTCGTACTTCCAATTCAGAACAATCACGGTAATGAAAATGTAAGGAGAAATTAAATGTATTTAGTGCGTAACTAGTACAAAAGCTTACGTAATATAATAGTTTACTAGCATTTCTTTACTTTATAAATAATCTTACGGGAACCATTTACCTTGACAAAATACCCTGCATCCATCTCCGTCACATAAACTGTCTGTATAGAATCAAGTCGATGAATACACTCGTACCGTCACTGAGTCGATAAAAAACCAACAAACAAACTAATAAAATACTTGGTTCCACTTGTGAAGACAGCCGTTCATGATGTCACAAAAAAAATTGAATACATTTAACTCAGCATTCTTATCTCACACATTCCAATAAGCTACATCGTTTCGTTTATTTCTGTGGATGCGTAGATTACAGCAATACTGTTATGGGTTAAATGTTATTCTAGCTCTCCGTATAACAATTACATAAGTCCCGGAGACCCGCGGGTAGCATGTGTTGACCTTCGAGTCCGACAATCAAAAGGCCAATTACAGAACGCGGGCTAGCAGAGTACGTGTGCCTTGTACGGCGCTGGAAAACTCTCCGAGGACATTTTCAATTTATTTACTCGCCAAGTGCCAGGAAGTTTATTTCATTTAATCCCTCTGAATGCTATCAGTTGGAGTTCTTTCGTCGGGTAGTTGGATAGATTTATCACCGTTCCGGGACTGTCGAACGTCGCGAAGGTTCGCCGGAGCAGACGCAGCCGACGGAAGTTATGTGAAGATATGGATCAGGGAAACAAGCGACTACTGGGAGATGATAGTGTCCATGGGGAAACTTCTGGAGTTACTGTAGATGTAGGCGTGTGACTCTAATTATCAGTTGCAAATAATGGTTGTAATAATGAAATTTGTGTCTTTTTTATTGCGAAAACGAAGTTGACCTAAAAAGAATAGCGCGTTCTTTTAAACGTACTAATATTCTAGACAGCGCAGCGACCCACACTTGAGTGTCGTTGTTACACCCTTTTGATGTTAAACGTGGAGTAGTGACGCTAATCTAGGAGGACCTAGCATTTGAAAAAGTATATTTAGTTAATAACTAGATAAATAGGTTATATAAAAAAGTCATTCGAAATCAAATAGAAAAGCTAAATGCGAGATTAACTCAATTTTAATCCATTGCACTGCACAGCAAGCGAGGAGTGAGATTGCGAATGTTTGAGCATTCAGCTCGCCTCGCTCCTTCGACGGTCGCGCTGTGTCAGATCAGCGGTACTCAAAGTGTGGTGCAGGGAACTTAAAGGGATGCACGAACAATAAAACTAACTTATTATATTTGTTTGACCATAATGTAACTGATTCAAGACTACTCAACTATTACGTGTAAAATCTGACGTCGAGTTGCAAAAACGCCAGATAAAGAGTTCGAAAATCCGTAATTACATTTTTAACTATATTTTAAGTATTAAATGTATTAATTAAATCTAATATTCTTTTGATTTAATTGGTTTTTAATAGATATTGCCATTTTAGATACGGTTGTTCGATAATTTCAACCCAATTTGTCCTGGCGTACTCCGTCCGCCGTCCGTCCGACAACGACACGTGGCATAAATGGCGCGACCAGGTAACAGGATTTGTTGAGTCAACATGAATGTTCATGACACGTTAACCCAACTTTGACGCATTAAATATTGCATGCAATGCAATGCAAACTTTATTTAATGCATGAAAAATAATATCTCATAATACCACTTAACTAATGGGGATTTTGTTCATTATTGCTATTGGTGTTCTCTTTGGTTTATCAGATACAAAAAATAAGTTATGTAAGTAAGTTATGTATGTATTTAAGAACCACTTGTCTGCACCGTTCGCCGGGCCGTCAGCGGAGCGCCTCGCGAGCCTCTCGGGGCTCCAGCGGCCAGTGAGTCTGCTTGAAGAGACGCTCTAAGCTCAAAGGACTCAGATATTTAGAATTGAGTTTCCTTTTTGCTTCAATTACGTGTGAAGTGTTCTTTAATAGATTCTTTTGTATTTTTGACTAGTGAACCCGGGACTGTGGCACGTGGAAAGTTTTCATTATCCCTTTGGGAGCAAAATTTTTCCATGGGCGACACTAACAGAGAAACAAACTTGAGTTACTATATTGCTGTTTGCAACCTCACAGCACAAATCAATCATTAAACTTTTGAATAGAAATACTAAATATGTATTGCTATAGTGACCGGCCACGTCGCTCCTGCCCTCTGAGACCACGCCTAGCCCGGCATGGCGCCGCTACACTCTCTACTATACCTACGGTGTAGTACTCATTACGGTTAACTTTCCTAATTACGACGTGCCCCGACCGGAAAGTACTATTTTATTATTATTGGGTTTTAAGGAGTAAAGTTTCGTTAATTAGGTCCATTCTGGATACAAGTCCTTGCCTTTACCTAAAACTTTATTTGATTATAAAACTCAGTGTGCGGATGTGGTGCCATGGGCTTGGTTCCGGTATTTTTATATTTACCTTAATACATTTACATAGTTTGCTCACAGCGTCACATGGTCTTGATTTGGCTATTTGATACCATAATATATGTCTACATATTTAACATATGGTGGAAATTATTGTCATGTCACAATTTACAATTTTCATATATCAATAAGGCTCGCCGAAGAAGATGCTTCATTCAGCTGCAAATCCCTACTAATATTATAAATGTGATAGTAACTACAAGATAGTAATAGTCTGTCTGTTACGCTTTCCTGCTTAAACCTCTCAACCGATTTTGATGAAATTGGGCACAGACAATATTTAGACCCAGAGAAAGGACCTAGGCTACTTTTTAATGCGAAAAGTAAAGTCCACGCGGGCGAAGCCGCGGGCAGAAGCTAGTGTTTTATAATTTTATTACACTAAATGATACAACATTATCTAGGGTTCAATTTTAACTTGGAATGTATTACACAATTTAGAGGTATGTTGAATTCCAACTAACCAGTAAATTTAATGTGCGTTAGTCACACTACCTTACACACTTACTTGCATGCTATGCTGATCTTTAATTACAATTGTTTTTAATATAAATTTTAATTTAGTTATTTATTGTGTCGTCTAATAATAAACAAGTAAAATAAAACTGGCAACAGCAACTTTCACCGTCTGTGTTTGGAACCCTACAAATGATTAAACAACTGCAGCTTGAAAATAAAATGTAATGTTTATACAACTCAACACTCCGCACACATAAAAGCAGCTCCTCTCTTTCATATTCCAAAGGAAATGAAATTGCATTACCAAATAGCTCGAAAATAAAAATAACATCATTATTTAAGGTATCGCATCCCGAATTGGAAAGACTTAGTATAAAAGGATGCAAATACCGCGTCAGTACGAAAGGGAAAACCAGATGCGATATGCTAATCCGCGCGCCCTGTATGAATAGAGGGGGAAGTGCATAGAGGGGGGAGGGGGGGCTTAAGTAGATGCCTTTACAGTAACTTTATACCGAAGAGATTATGCACAAGGTGTCTGCATTGAAGGACTTCAAAAAAGGTAGCATTGAAACATGTAATGAATAAAAAATTTATATTTATAAAACGGAGTTACATACTATGCCACAGTTCAGACTAAAGACCTGTCTGTCTTGAAGTCGTGAAGGTTTGGGAACCACTGCACTATTCTCTACAGTTTTGTGCTCTCTGCAATACTGTGCTGTCCACTTGCCGTCAAGTCTTAGCCTACAGTGAATTTTTTAAATAAGTTTCCGAAAGATTTGTCATTGGTAATAATAATAGAACAGGTTACTAAATGATAGACTATATACTATAGAATGATGGGTTGTAGGAAGTTCAATGGGGATCCTCGAGATATACATACGAATTAGGCAATTCAATAAAAATGACCATCACAAGCAGTTCACAATTGGCGAAACTATAGATGACTATAGATAAGAAACAAAAACTGACGATTTAAAAACTTAATTGTTTCAAGTCGTCTTAAAAGACGACGACGCAATACATTTCTTTTTTATGCAATTTGTTAATAATTATACTAGCTAGCCAGTGCTTATGCTACAGGACTTTCAGTCCTATTGTAAGCACTGGCTGATCAATAATTTTGTATGACTGTTGTTGTTTTGTATGTTTACAATAAATCATTTTTTACTTTTAATTTTATACTAAACTATCATTAATTATCAATTTAGTTTTCAAACGGGGAACTTATAAAGAAAACTACTATATCTCGAGGTACAGAGAGCACGATGTAGAAACATACGCTAGCCGTGTACAAACGAACACGCGCTGTATCGTAGATGCAGCCAGCACCGAGGCACTCTGCATTGTGCCAGCAGGTATGGCTGGCTGGCTGTAGCCGGGCGGCGAGGCTACAGACAAGCGGTGCGGCTACAGCCGGGCGGTGCGGCTACAGCCGGGCGGGACCGGCGGAAAACTCCGCGATTCAGATATAAATGCTTTTCAAGCGGGATTTGCATCAGTTTAGTGAATACATGCAGGGATGGTAATGTTAAAAATATAGCTCGTAATTTAAAACATGAAATTAAAAATTTGGTGTCATAAATGGCATGGCATGGCATTGGTGTAAGAAAATATGTCTTCCACGCAACCTGAAGATCTAAGTTTAGTAAATAATTATTTAGAGTAAACAAAACTAAAATGAACATCTGTTTACGTTCATTAAAATGTTATGTATGTACGTTGTGAACGTCATTGTTGGAACTATGTGAAGTGTCCGGAGACCACGAGCGAGGTCGCGTCGTGCGGGACCTTCCGAGTTATAGTTTATTGGTCAATATGTGTGACAAACGAGGACCTCTATTAATATTCACGCGGCCGTGGAGTGCGCAGCGCGGGACGTGCCACGACCCACACACCATTTAAACAACCTATTATCCTGTCCCTTAGAAGCTGGGCCAGGGACGTAGCGGAGAATATTTCTTACTGTTGGTCTGCCCACTGTTTCTGCGCGGAAGAAATGGAAGCCCAAATTCTTACTTTCAAACGAAGACTATTATTTTGCTGATAAAGTGGGTGTCCATAGCTATAGGAGTAAGAGTTTATCAACAGATTATACATTTGTATTGAAGTACAAGTGCGCACTGTCTCACATATTTAGTGAATGACATCGGGAAAAACTAGTTCAATCAATTGTAAAGTTTAGAACAGGTGAATGCGTCGGCCGGCCGCGAGCGCGATTCATGAACTTACGGTGGGAAAAATCTTTAGCACTGCCTGACTCTACACAACGGTTGAGCGAAGTGATTATGGAAATTATCTTATGGAGGTAGTCCGTGAGATTATTGTCTAGTAGTGCTTGAATCCGCTGCTGGTCTCACACGCCGGGGCCCCGCAGCAGCCCCGTCGCGGGCACCGGGCGCGTGACGTATAGCGAGGACGTGGGTCGCGACGACGCCGGCGCGCGCCCTGCCCTGACACGACACTGCTCTAACAATATATATACTATTTTTAATTATTTTATTAATACCAAACACAACAGAAGACGCTCCGGGCACTCCAGAACGATTCATATAAATATTCCGTTTGAATTATGGCCAAAGCTCGTTTTATTACATCCAGAGACACACTATTGGATGCAGAGTGTTTGTCTTACAACTCCTAAATCATCGTTATTTTACGTATATGTGTGGGTTCCAACTTGGCCTTCATCTCATCCGTTAGATGTAAAGCGTGGTATTCTCTAAAACTTCAAGCTAGCGAGGCGCTGGCTCTGCTACCATTCTTCCAGAACTATTAACGCTGTTGTTTGGTGGTAGCAAGCCAGACTGACATAGAAAATGCCCTACCACGAACTTACCGTAGTACCGATAGCCTGCTCTCCCCGTCCTGTCGGGTGTCGAACCGAGGACTTTCGGACTGTGAGTCAAAGTGTCTAGCCACTAGGCCGTGGAAGTGGTACAATCTTGTTGTATGAAGTCATAGGCCATGATACGGTTACAATATACAGCAGTGCACGTGTTCTATGTACATTTTGTTTTGTAGCGAGAACGAGTCCACATTCCTCCACCAACTACAGCCGCACTGTGTTACGCCAGCCTCTGCTGCGCGTGACACTGAAAAGGTAGTATATTTCAATGTTTGTAATCCCGCTCCGTACACACGAGTTTATTGTGAGACATAAATTGATTTGCGCGTCTCCGCTCGGATACCCGCGGAGATGGGAGGCTGCGCGCGTGTCTCCTGCAACACAAGATGCACTGATTCAACTCGATATTGCCGCCTCAATGTGTAATCTGTGGGAGAAAAATGAAATAGAGCTAACTTAGTTACAAAGAAAACGTCATTGCCTCGCCCACTTGTTATATTTATTAAACCACAGCTACTATCTTTAACTTAGAGAGATATAGAGCGATAATAATGTAAATAAAGACATTGTATTAAGTTCCAATCACTTTTACATTTGGCTTTGTCTGTACCCTGGCAGGGCGTCACCTTGTAACATCTGTAAACCTGTGTGACATGCAAATAAAAGATATAAATGTGTATCTATGAACGCAAATGCCGGAACGAGTTTTGGGTAGCATTCATTGCATGCACATAATTTTAGAATTCGAATTTTATCTTTTTTTTTTAAAGCATTTATTTTCGATAGTACATATTACACTTTACAATATTTTATCTCCCGCCAAACTGAAAAACAGTTTGTTGGCGAGTAATCTGTAATATTTAAAAAAGCATGAACTACACCTAAATAAGAATTGTTAAATAAAAAATGGATTTAGTCGCAAAACCAACAGATAGAATCATGTTATTATCAGATGTCAAGGATCTATAGAACTGTCAGACGACGACGCTCGGACGATCAAGTACGAGAAGCAATCGATAACTTGTTTCAACAATATATGTACCAGTACTGCACTCAGACACAGATTTCAATGTTAAGTTACATTATATTTTGATTGCAAACATGCCATACAAACCTGGATAAAGCCTTTGGACTATGAAAAAACAGAAAGTATTCTGGAGTCAGTAACGTAGTATAAAATAAATAATGGGGTCGTCCACAAATTACGTAACGCAAATTGGAGGGAGGGGGGAGGTCCGGCCAAGCGTTACGGTCCTGTTACATTGGGGGAGGGGGGTGTCAAGGTTTGCGTTACGTCACGCACGATTTTATAAAAGTATTCATTAAAAAAAATGTTTTTCACATCCCTAATTTGCGGGTACTGAGAAAATACTGGCAACACAGATTACTAAACAGAACAGTCAGCGCCGTGCTGCATAGTGCCGCAGTAGTTTGTGATTTGTGTCATTTGTCACGCTAAATTATATGTAAATGAATATATTTAAAGGTGATGACATCGAAAATAGGTGAAATTTATCAAAAGGCCTTTAAGGCATACAAAGAATGTCACTCAAGTATTTCAGCAGCCACTGCACAGCAAAATTTCAATGTGATTTGGAAAGAAAAAGTTGGTGTGTTAAAAAAGAAAGATGAAAAGGAAAAAGCTGCTGGAGCTCTTCTGACTGAGTGGAGGGAAAAAACTACCACAAAAAAGTCCCAAAATATTCTTAATTTACGATTTACCCTTGATAGAATGTATTAAGAAATGGAACCGAAACCCGTTCATAGATGATTAAATTTCTTGATTCCTTGAAACCACACTTTAATGTTACCTATATTAAAAAATGCAGATTCTTGATTAAAAAGTATGTATACTACCTATCTTTCTTTTCTGAATATTAACCCTAAAGATTTTTACAAAGCACTTGTTACGTAACGGTATTGAGGTGGGGGGGGGGGGGGGGGGGGGGGTCCCAGCTAAGCGTGACGCACCTGTTACATGAGGGAAGGGGGGGTTAAAAAATTAGGAATTTTGCGTTACGTAATTTGTGGACAACCCCTGATCCACCTGCCATACGTCACACACTCTCTCACACACACACACACACACACACACACACACACTGAAATATTTATTAATTAATTAGATTTAAATAGTATATATGTTATTGTTTATATTGTATACGTTTCATAAATTTAAAACACGGTGTAAAGCGGAGGAGCGGGGCTTCCTACCACAGGTATTTCTATGCCTACCAGGAAGCTCCAGCGTTAAATGTAATTTACTACTTTAGTTTATGAAATAAAATATTTTCATTTCATACGCATACCGAAACTACGTCGCACACAATGCCCGGAGAATTCAAATCAACACGCCGCAACCGTCCTAATTACCAATTGTAATGAGTTCAGCGGCAAGTGGCAGGACCCGCCGGAGCCGATAAACAGGGGGCAGCATTAGTGAAGCGCGGCTACAGCAGGCTGCTGTCCGTGGCCGGCTACAGCCGAGCTGCAAGCAATCTGTTGTCACTTCATTCCAATAACTTTTACTTTATTTCAATGAAATCAAAATGCTTTTGCGTTGTACCGTTCCTAAGAAATAAATATTTGTCCTTCTACATAGTATGAAGTTTTGTTATCAAACCAGGGATGGTATGGTAGCGGATGGCTAATGTGGTAATACCTAAATAAATTGTGGTTACTACCTGTTCACAATAATTCACCACTGACTTATGTAATACAAGCTTTTTGCGGCAACTTCATCTACAGTGACTTGGAAAATTATCCTCGGCATTCCTCGGCATCCATTTATCGGCACAATAGTAGCCTTGGGTATGATTTTCTCCTTTCCATCATATTCCATCATCAAGACCGGTATAGCCATTTAGAAAAGCCATCAACCATTCAGAGAGACATAAAAGATAATGATAATTATGATCTCATTGCTAATTCTAGTATCTGCAACACGCATTATGCTAACTCCCGCTTATGTTAATGTATCGCATACACGATCCTCGGCTCGCGCTCCCGCCGCGCGCGCAGCCCCCGCCGCCCCTCACCGCCCCACACCGCCTGGATCCTCACTCTTTATCTCCGCGATCGTATCGGGATAATTGAAAACTTGATTGTCTGTGCGTTCTGTTTTTGTTGAGGGTCTTTAACTCTAATCTCTATGAATAGGGCAGCTAATAAGTTTTGAATATGCAAATCTGTCTTTTAGAAGGGAAGCCCGCGGTGTGGCGCGTGCGGTGTGTTTGAAGTAGACAATTTATCTCCTGAACTATTTATTTTATCAAACAAAAAATATTGGATTATTTAATTCAGCAGAAACAAATTAAAATGTTATTCTATTGCCGGTGCAGAGAATACGCAGAAATGTATGGAGAACATTCATGGGTCCTTCCTTATGTCTAGACGACAGATCGTTTCCATTTTGAAACTGAGGTGCAAGTATAAGTATATTTGACCTGACAAATGAATACAAACCAACTTCTGACTATACGTATTCAAATAGGGAAGTCGTGGCTTGAGCGGTTACTGAAGATGAATTTAAAAACAAAAGTGATAATCGTGATGTGGCGCCGCGCGAGAGGACGGGATGCGCCGGAGTCGCAGTGAAGTGCAGCATTGTGCGTCAGGCAAAACTCACTGCTGACATCGGACTACACCGTGCACACATTTGACGATTATGATACGATTTATCTCTCTCTCTCTCTCTCTTTCTCTCTCTCTCTCTCGCATCTCATGATGTTTTACATAATTTACTGTGTTTCCTCTTGGCTTTTATTTTACGTAATGCTTACAAGAAATAATATAGCTGCAATGAAATGTTGACGAAGAAAAAGGTTTGTGTAGACAATTTCCTAGCGCTTTCAATGGATCCATGTTGTCTATACAGCGGTGGACATCCGAGCAAGACGGTCGGCAGTATCACTGAGTATAAAAATATATGCGGAACTTAATTTCCTAAAAGAGTGCGTAATTCTATGTAACTTTTGTAAATACAATCAATCTTTTTGTGTTACCTTTACATGAACTTTTTAGTTATGAACTTACGTAGATTCTCAAAAGCAATACAATCTTTCACCATAAATTGACACATTGAATCACAAACTACTACATAATAAATCTCGGTGTAACACGGGGGCTAGATAAAGTTGCACACATGCCTTGTCGCCGTGAATGCGGCGCGACACGTCTGTATCACTGCGGAGCGAGCGGTGCGGTGCGGTGCGGTGCGGTGCGGTGCGGGGTGCTGGGAGGCACACAGACAGTGAGGGAATAAATCACCTCTCGTTGCGGGAAATTGCTGACTTGTGCTTCACGACGGGGATAGTGCGGGACGAGAGCAGGCGGCTCGTGGGAGAGTGCTGAAGATAGCAAAAATAATGTTCTTGTAAGCTATGTAATTTTTCTATTTAATGAATCCATTGAAATGATTTTACATGATGATTTCATTATCTCTTCGCCGTATACTATGATCCAGTGACATGAGCGTCACCAAAACCTTGTTTGTCTATATCATTTCTGTATTTTTACTGAGCTGCCACCCGACTGCAACTCTAGCTGCATCGCACCACTGCCCGCCTGCGTCTCGCCGCGTCATGCTGTTTCCTTCACAGCGAACTGCGCGACGGGTCCGCTAGCCGCCCCTGGCGTCACAACACAGTCTCCCACACAAATATGCTCGCCTTGTACTTCATAGTACAACATGTGGTTTCATTTATTCTTTGTTTTCTACAGTATTACGGTTTGAGTATTTTCAAAACCTGTAATTATTTTCAGTGTCAAAACCGACATGTGCTCTACTGTGATCGTCACCCAGTCTAACAACAACAGAAATTGGTCCCTGTGCTTGTGTGTGTACGGAACGTCAAACGTAGCTATTATATCTTCGGGCGTAGTTAGATGTTCTGTAAACGCACCCTCCCGTACAGCTCCCATGCCTCAGGAACAGACTCAGTTATGCGGTTAGACCTGTAGTACCTATTTTCAGTTCAGATGAACCGAATAAAACAGCTCTATATGAAAGAAGTATAGTGTTTCTTGTCTGTACTTGACAAACCTTTCCATCAGAATACCTTGAATGTATTTCGTTTGAAGATTGCTTTGATGTCAGATGCCACATCAGTCCGTTATTTAAATGAAACCCCGCGGAGGCGCCGCCTCCCCAGCCCGTCACAATCGCATGTTTTATATCGTTTGAGTGCGGAGCGAGGACATTCATCAAGTCGTGTCAGATTACACCGCGAGTGGATAAACATATACATACATATATCATAACTTAAAGACCGCGCTACCACGTTATCTAAAGTGAACTCAGTTGTTCCATTTTCAATATTCTACTTGGTTGTATGTCACCACGACCGTTGCCTACTTCAAGATGAGTTTACAGTTGTGACACCAACCGAATTCTGCTTGCTCTTGGGTTGCCGGAATAAAGCGCGATTCCAGCTTCCCAGAAAATATGCTGAAACGTTGTAATGAGTGTAGTTTTTGACTACCTAGTTACAGCCCCACGTGTACGTGTCATCACAATTGGCTGGATAAGTCCAACGAGTGACATGAGTCTCCACAAAGGCATTTAACATGACTAGTATACACTACCATATAGTCTAGTAATAGACCGGACAAAGCTGACACAATTTTGATGCTGAACTCACTATCCGTTGGTAATAAGTTACTCAGTCTAGTGTGTCGTCACGTCACGACGCACCATTGACTTTAGATTTCAAGGGTTTCAAATGACAAGTTTCCCAATGTCCGCTATCATTATATTTAAATATCTCTGTGTCTCCCTCGTAGATGGTGCGTCTGACATTCAATGAGTGGATGGATATGCCTTGATCACCGCGCTTGGCAGGCAGATGGTGATCGTAGTAAGATGTTATGTTATGTTCTAGCACAGGTATATGCTGCTGCCCATTTCTTGAATATGTTTCAGTCAGTCAGAGATCACACTCACAAGACAGAAGTTAATTAATAATGTTAAATGTGTCTTGTCTTAAGGCGTCCAGTAACCACGATGTCGTCAACTGTTCTTATTGGTGAGGCAAGGAACAATGTACCATTATTTTGAAACGGAGAAAGTTTCAAACTTCCGGATCCATTGTAAAAATTCTAATTGTTTACAATTTCCTTTTTGGCAGAAGGTCCAACGCTGGAGAGATGAGCAAAGGCCATCTCAAAGTTAAAAGTGTTATTTCTTTGATGTCACACTTTTGACATTTAACTGACAGTATCTGACATCGCTGATCCTTCTTTGATGAGATCTGTAACGAAACAAAAGGAAACTTGCGCGCTGCTCCGCGGAGTTGAGAAGTTAGCGAGTTACGAAGGATCGAAGGTTTTGTGAAGGGCTCGGAAACTGCCTCGTCGCTGCTGGTGTAGCACCGAGCGTGTAATGATGCTCGCAGTCACAGTACGCACTTGTACGGTGTCACTTTACTTATATTATTGTACCAACATTGATACCAATCAATATGCAACTTGTACAACTATGTAACTACAATAACTTGTAAATATTGTACAAAAAATCGACAGCGCAATGCCATTATGATAACGAGACCTTTTCATTATTATTTCATTCAAAACTCTAATTCTGTTCTGTTCTAAGTGTAATGCATTCAACATTATAATGTTGAGAAATAAGGATTTAATAAACTTGTCATTATTTCTAAGTCGAAATTAAATCTTTGGACCTACTTTGGACGCCAATAAATGTATTTGAAATTCTTAAACATTACTTTCAACGGAACTGAAGGGGCGGGAGAAAATTGAAGCGGAAGTGGTGCGGGGGGGAGGGGGGGATCAATTAGTTAATGAAAATGTTCCTCGCTGATAATCTCCGGACGCTGCGAGGGGGGCGGGGGCAGGGGGCCGGGGCGTTGCGAGGAGATGCCACATAATTATTAATTATATCATAACTGAATATAGATATCGGTAAAAATTTGACAAACCACAGAGACATGTACAGGATATATACACCAGACTGCGATGGTCTAACACAGAACCGACACGACTGATCATACAAACAAATAAAGCGGCTTGTATTTGTATTTCAAAGATAACGATGACGTCAAAAGGGATCGACAATGATAAAGAATGTTATGGCAACTGTATTTCCTGTCAATACTTGGAGTTCATGGTGGTAGCTAGTGGAGGAGCCAGGCGGATGTCGTGATGAAAAAGTACCAGTAGAAACTGTATACCCCAGCGGGGTGAGGCAACTCTCAATCAATATTTACGATTTCCCGTTGAAACTATTTATTTATAAATAAGTTATTTTTGTGTATTCCGCCACAGACGTTTCAATCGACCGCGGGGTGGCTGCCCGCACACCGCGGGCACCGACAGCGCACACTGTGCGTCAAATATTATTGACAGGCACCTTCTGGAACAACGCGTAACATCGTCGCATAGATCCAGCTCAGTTTGTGGAGGTTTGTAACGACGTAACGATGTTGTATTTCAAAACAATCCGTTTTGTTTCACTCCTGAAATGTGACGTTTTCATTGGAAGTGATGCGTGCGCGGTGTGTGGCTTCATCCGACCGTTTCATTTATTTAACACGAATAGACAAAATGGAATTTCACATTTCGATATACTGCATGCCGCGCCGGGCGTCGCCGCTGCGGTCGATGACAGTAAAGTCACTGCTGTTTATCGTGTTAACAACAAAAATTTAACGTGCACTGTTTGGGTTGAAGTTTTTTTTTTACACTGCCTCTTTGTACGCATCAGAGAAAACCATAGAGTTGGCAGTAGATATCATCAAATAGATTAATCAGTAGACTAATGGGCAACTAATGCATTACATAAGAACCGTCCATGTGCCAGTTGGACTCGCGCATCAGGGGTTCCCCGCCATGGAAAGTAACGTACATTCATTATGACCTTGAAATAAAGTTTATTTGTCAAGGGTTTTCGATGACTTCTCAGTGCATTTTGGACCGCAGGTCAGCTGCAAAATGTCGCTTCAAATGCAGTTGATATAGAGTTATTTCAGTGTTGTACGTCGACTGCACCGGCACTGCAATGACGCCGCGCTGCTGCACGCTGCACTGTTGCAGTCCTTCTGACTTGGACCTCGGTAGCAGTCTGAAGTTTCCTCATATTTATTGAACATGTAAATCAATAAATTCATAGAAAAAATTCAAGTTATGATGTTGCTGATTTCAATCGATCTCATAATCCGATTCATCTACACATAAGTCTATATTAATAAGAATATTAGTCAAGTCTGCTCTCGTCGAGTCAGCACTCCGGACGGTGGCTCGACGTGGCACACGGCGCGCGGCGGTGGCTCACTGAGGCTCACAGTGGCTCACAGTGGCTCACAGTGGCTCATTAAGGATTTGGCGGATCCCCACACAAAGCTTATTGCCGATGATTGCGGCGATCAGCGATTATCTAATTGCTTATCCAATGGCGGAGGGAGATTGGACCCGTTGTTTCTACTTCCTGCAACGCTGCAAAACAGACTGTTATCTTATTATAACAGCTATAAGGTAGAGGATGTCGAAACTGCTGAAAGTATTATACAAAAATTGGACGTAGTAATTCTTACTTAATAAACATTATACTTAAATGCGAAAGTAAGTTTGTTCTTGGTCTGCGTGAACTTCAGAAAGTATCCCGCGGGAACTATCAGCTAGACCGGGATTAAAAGAGTGCCCTGTGTCATTTTTTGGTCTTTTTACTATCCTTATACAAAAAATAAAATTATTCTGACTCTCCGTTACGACGTAAATCACAAATAAACTTTGGAATTTATGTTATAACAGTATGGATAACATCAAAGAATCTGTCAGTTTCGTGGAGGCTTTCTTCAGAGAAGACATTTCTGTATAAGAGAAAAGCTAGATCGATGCTTCGAGCCGAGATGGTATTTGTGATATTACCTGACAATCCCCTTTGATCACGCGCTGTGAACGAGCACTTGAGCTGGCAACACACGTCAGATATACATATACATAATTGTATGTATAACACAGGTGTCTATTTATAGATAGTGTACGTTGCCGAGTGGATGCAGCTGAGCTGATGGTCATACAGCGGGTAACATTATGATAACAAACATGCCTTCACATCCTTACATCCTGGTATATATCCTACACCTGACCTGGAGGTGAGATTATTTTTAAAGAAACCCTCAAGCTGATGAGGCGAGATCTTTCATCACCAGAACACAACACTGATGGTGCCGCGGAGGAAATCCTCACAATATGAGAATCAGCACACATACACACACACCTTTCATACAGACCATTACCCTCACACACACTATAATATGTCATGAATTCCCTAAAATTTATTTGCAATGTATTTAGTTCCTCATGTAGTACAAGTTACTTGTTCTCCAATATCGTCATCCCGCAACACAGGTCTTCTGGTGCAGAGGAGGACGTTCTTAATTCGATAGGGATTTTTTTAAATGTTTGTTACCTCAGAACTTCTGACTGGGTGAACCGATATAGATGATTCTTTTTTTTGTTGAAAGTAGTCCTATTTCAATTTAGTCCAGTTCTGACTACGGCATCCATGAGAAAACGATATTCATCATAAATTTGCCTTATAAAAAGTAGTCTTTTAGGGCAATTGAAGTCGGTTTCCAGTTCTTTTTGAACGCATTTACTTTTTATGTGAATACTGCTGTTTGGTGGCAGAATTAGGTAGCATGATGGTAGCTATACCACAAAGTTTTCATGGCTTCTGATGATCAAGTTAAATCTAAGCATTCACGCCGCCCTCAAATCAAGACCAAGAAAGTCCGAACAGCCTTTGCGCGCAGGTTCAGCTATTTTGCATCCCCCTTTATTTACAAAAAGACAAACAGACACTGCTCCATCATCAACTGCTCTCTGGGTGAGGCCAAATATAAATTGACCAATTGGCTTTTGACACAAAATTATAGTGCCACGGAGGAAATCCTCACAATATTACAGTAGCGGAACACACACACACACACACACACACACACACTTTCATACACACTAACATGTATTAAATTCCCTACCGTTTATTTGCAATGTATTCAGTCAGTTAGTTTATAAATTTTCCACATGTAAAATATGTTACTTGTTCTCCAAAATTATCTTCCCGCAACACAGGTCTCCTAGTGCGGGAGATAATGTCAATTGTATGTGTTTGTAATTATCAGCAAAATAAACATTTTTGTATTTGTATTTGTATTTTCTATAGCCAGGCATCCCAATGTGTACCAGGTTTCCAAGTAACGTGATGGTACTGTGAATTCCTTCAAATGGACATTAAACTCGCATCTGAATAGTAAAACAACGTAACAATAAAACAAGTTCCTGGTGAGAGGCGGGGGGCGGTGGGCGGGGGGCAGGGGCCGGAACCTCCCGCGCGTTAACTCGTAAAGAAGTCGAGATCGTTCTCAAATATAAATCCGCACAAAAAACTGCTTTCAAATATTCAGCGTGCAGCTGCTGGACCCTCGTGATTTATTCTGATTTATGTTGATCTGCGGGAGGCGCGTCGAGTTGCCAACTACCGACTACGCAAACTACATATTATACCAGCCACCACCTACCACTCACTGTTCACTGCACAGTGCACACTGCTACGACGACGGACGGGTAGAACTGTCCGGCGCAGCGGCCGAGTGACATACAAGGTGATGAAATGTTTCGGTGGTGGGACCATTAGGTGGCACCACTTTTATTTTTAAAGCTAAAATAAATTCATGAACCCAGTGTGGTCAAAAATATGCACATGCAGCTACAGAGCATAATGCAGTAGATCTGGGGATGAAAGAAGGGAGGAGCGGTATATCGCTAGTATCCGGACGAGAGGCGATGTATCTCCGCGGCAATTCTCGACAAATTGGTTTGGAAGCTCTCTTTGTGAGGACTACACAACAAATTGCAATTTACAGTTTACATTATCGCTTTCCGGCGCAGCGCGGTGTGAGAGTATTGAGTGTGTGGTGTGTGTGGTGCGAGAGAGGCGAGTGTGTGGTGCGCCCGGCCGCGTACCGGCGGCTGTCAGCGCGGATCATGTTAGTGAGTTGTGATGCGATATTCTTTAGTTGGCGATGCATGTGGCTAGGAAGGATGACGAGAGACGCTAGAGTATCACGACGGAAGAACTTGGATATTGAGCTTGAATATATAGTCCGATCGCTTAGTCGCCTGTACTATGCCGCCCCCGGCAAATGAAACAATGCTGACGGGAGCTCAAAGCAAGTGGAAAAAAGTACTAACGCTGGTTAATTTGGCATTACATATCGAAGCATCGCAGTGAGGTTGTGTGTGACTTTGTGGGGAATGCTACAAATATATCGCACCGTCATATATACAAATTTTTAGTCGATTAAATTATTTGTTATATGCTCGTTTTTTAAATTACAATAAGCAAATATTCCGATCGGAGAGTGTGAAGATGAACGGTATGACATTGACATATGACGTTACGGTTACATATTCTGTTGACAATGTTTTGCCATGTCCATCGCTGATCTCGTGGCCTCACCGAGACCGAGCAGTGAGAAGATATCTCCTCGCCGGCCGCGGTCCGCGCGGGAATCTCATTCGAATGTTACAAACGATAAAGTCCATAATTCGTTACCATAAGTGAACTTGTCGTTCGGATTGTGGACTCTTTATCTTTGACATTTCATACAACCCTTTACATTTACCGTCCAAAATCAACCTGATACTAAAGCCCCGGATAATAAGGTTGTGAATTGGGTACCAGCTTGACTGTCAGCGGTAAAATGATTGGTTGTTTATTTTCCAAATGGAAGCGTTGTCGATAGAGCAAACACAATAAACAATTTTTGTTCTGTGTTGAAATGTTAATATTGTGTGTGTGTGTGTGTGTGTTGTGACTGAAGTGACTGGGGGGGTGCGCGTGCGGCGGGCGGCGGGGGAGGGTGTGTGATTGTGGAACGGATTAGTGACGCTGGAAACACGCGGTGTGTTGCCGGATTAATGTTTTCTGATGTTGTTTGACATATTTTGTGTGCTTTCCCTGTTCGTTTCGGATATTGCTTTTCTGTATGTTAAGTTATACGAATGATAACTCGATTGACATTGTTTCAGTATTGTATTTATTAGATTATGTGTGCTTCATTTATACTCAATAAGATGATATTATTTGAGTTGTGGCGTGCGGTCATTCGCGACAGTAGGTCGTAGGTTCGCGTAACTGTTCGGGAACTGCACAGAACACTGTCTGACATAAACTCTGACACCACCATCCATACAGACCCAGTGCAGTGTTAAATTGACATGCTTCACGCCCACTTCCTCGGAGTAAGCACATTTATCTTCAATATTTTCCTTCCTTCGCCGACAAGCCAATCGTACATATAAAGCTGTCATTAGTATCTCTGCGGAGCGTGTGGCATTCCAACGTGAGAATATTCCATTGAATTGTAACTTATTGAGTTTTTTAAATGTATGATTTTTAAATGTTTGAAGTGTGTTTGAACGTATCTTTCATCTCACTGATGGTAAGTGACGCTAAGGCCGTCGTATAGTAAGCGTGCGCACCCAGAAGCGTCACGCTGATGAGGCGCTCAGCAAGTACCGACAAGTACCTCTGGGAATCGAACCAGCACCTCCAGATTGTCAGGACAAGCGTGTAATCATTAGGCCACGAACTAATTAAACAATATATTACTTTTATTATATATTACATTTATTTGAAGAACTAGGCAGTTCAGAAGCGTTAAAATAGGATACGATTTGAATCAATCGCAGTAAGTATCGATAAGAATCCCAGAAACTGAATGTTATCTCGAGGGCGACCAAAGTGAGCGTGATATAGTCATTTTCCACTTGAGCTAGTTGGGCGGGCGGCTCCGGAGCTGGCTCGCGGCCAGCGAGGCTCGGCCGGCGACGAGCCTGCGTTTTATGGCTCCTCGGGACGCGGCGGTAGATTTATTCACGTCTGTGCCGCGGTCCGGGTGACGACTCCCCGCTACCTGGAGGACTTAAACATATTGTAATTTAAGTATGCATGTGAACGCTGACCTGGTTTAGGTGATGAGGGGCCGTTAATAACTACGTCATAAGTGTTGCACTCTGTTAAATAAATCAATACTATATTATTCTACTAGCAGCCCGTCCCGGCTTCGCACGGGGTAGACAATTATTTATTTTTGGAAATTTGGATATAAAACACTTTTTTTCACAAATATTTTTATTTATTAAAAATTATTATTTATTAATTATATATTTAAAAAAATTATTTCAGTGCCCCCTCCACCCGCCCGCCGCGATGCCCGGCGCGCTTTTCAGACTGCATCGCAAACAACGGCCACGGCGCTATGGCGGTTTTGTTTACTGTTTGAATTTTTTAATTCGTAATATCTTTTGAATGGAAAGTCCAATTTAAATAATTTAAAAACTATTTTATAGGTAGTTAAATGGTCTTGACCATAAAATAATTTATTTGGATAAGGATTAATATAAACACATAAATAGCATGGTTTGAATTTGGTTAGCATTTTCATTAATGTTTAAAATGAATAAAGTTGTTGTAGTGACATAACTACAATAGTTGGACATATGCTACCGCGGAGTTTTTTGTAGACATTATGATGTTCTTCAATATTGTTGCACATTATTTTGTTCTATCGCTAATAGTTTCGGCAGCGCATTCGACGAAAGACATTTTAAGACTCATTTTTCTACACCTTCGGTTACATTGTTCAAATTTTACCAAGGATCCCTATTTTTTTTTTCAAAATGAAATGTAGCCTATGTCAAATTGGAAGAATGTAGCATTCTATTGGTGAAAGAATTTTTTAAATCGGCCCAGTACTTTTTGAGCCTATTCATTACAAACATACAAACATAGTTACAAATCTTTCCTCTTTATAATATTAGTGTAGATTGCTACTTATTCATACTCCTGCTATAATCTGCTTTGATCAACAAACCACAAAATGTATATAGTGTAGGATAAACGTTCACCGCCCGCACCGATCCGCGATACCTCACCTCTCCCCGCAAGAAAGTGACCTGTATCACACGCGTACTCACACATGCGCGTGTATACAAACGTTATCAGCTCGATGTGTGGGAATAGGAACCGGTATCATGACATTTCTATGGAGTGTCCGGACTGTGACCAAAATAAGCAAGACAAGTCAGACACTCACTTAAATCGACGTAAACATTTGCAATTGCATAAAGAAGCCATAATCCCGGCTATGCGGGAGTATGTGAGTCATCTGAGAGCGGACATTAGCGCCCATTGGCGGCGCTGAGCCTGCGTTTTATAGCCGCCATCAATCCCTGAAGGCGATTCCATGTTCCATCATAATCCTTGCCGCATGCACGGACGGGCAAGAGGATCCCGAGTCCCTCACCGACGCACACAATGCAACCCTTTCTTTAATTCCTTTATTATTGTCCCCCGCGCCCCGCGCCCCGCGTCCCCCGCCGCCAGGTCCGACACAGGAACCCACTTACTGGGGCAATCCTCACTTGTCATAACAACGACGCTGCACGACGAGCGGACACGACGCGGCGACGACCAGACCACCAGTCGTGTCACTTCTCACTGGCGGTGTTACTGAGAGAGTTCGTAGTGAGTATCTAGTGCGGCCTAAGGACAGTGGATGATCTCCGCATTACCAATTCAAATTTTGTGGACAATATACTCGTAGGATATATAAAACATTGCTATACTCGTAGAGTCCACTTTGGGGACAATACAGAATTTATTATGTATGATGGGCCTTTATCTCACGTGATGTTAAGTGACGATAAGGTCGTTGAGGTGTTGGATCTGGTTTTCATACCGGAACACAACAGTGCTATAAGCACTGCTGTTTGACGGCAGACTCAGGTAACATGGTAGTAGCTAGCCAGGCGGACATAGGACATGCCACCAACCAAACCGAGTACCGATACGCAATGGAATGCAGAATATTCCCTAGAAAACTGCACTCAAGTTGTTCCTGCAGTCGTGAGATGTGAATGATCCTGCAGCTGTAAACACGTCCAGTCATTGGGTCAGTCGTGTGATCGTCCGAGGCGAGCGTGCGCACAGCTCAGCTGAGGAGGACGACTACACACTATTTTGTACTTCATCATAAAACCTGTGTTAGATTAAGGTGGAGGGAAACCCCTGTTGATGTAATTTGTGAACGAAATATAAGCTGTCTTGTGTTCTGAATAATTAAAATATGAAACCTTTTAGAATCTCTACAATAGTTTGATTATACGCGCAATTTCCATCAACCCCTGAAAAGATAATCTCAAATATGTGCTCTTCAATACGGTATAGTGGATGTACACACAGTGTCTTATGAATCATTCTTGTGTTGCGCTCAATGACTCAGTAAAGTTGAACGGGGCGTTTTACTTCTCCTGTAGTGTATGCGGTATAGCATACACACACTTGCTCGTGTGTCTATGGGTTGGTGGGTGGATCGAATACATCGAGTAAATGCAGGTAGTTAGATGTAACGACTGTGCACGCGGACTGAGCATCGCTGTGGTCGCGCGTTGTCCGGGCACCGCACCCCGCACCCTGCACCCTGCACCCCGCTCACCAGCAGTGGTTCATTCACAACAAATATCATATTTTATGTTAAAAAAGAGCAAGCGGTGTATAGCCAATGAGCTCCCACAATAAATCATAGATAAAGCTTTGAATAGAAAATTAAAATATTTCACAGCCCGCCGCAACAATGCTTGTCAGCCGCAAACGGATGTTGGGGGGCGGAGGGGTTAGTGGGGGCAGGGAGGGTGTAGGAAGGTAGGGGGCTGTACGTAGATGTGAGTGCTGTGTATGCAAGCGTTTGAGGTCTGACAGATGATAGTGCGTGCGTGCACGCATACAGGTGGGCAGTAGGCCACGTGAATGAAATTTTTTATCAATTTATTTTATAAAAACCTACATACAGTAACAATAAATAACAGCGGTATGGTATGTGCGTTTTACTTAAAGATGCGATAGCTGTAGTTTCTTTCACCTTTTCTTCTCTTCAGAACGCTTTTGCGAAAGTGTAGTAGATGACTGCGGCAAATCCCCTCACAGCCTATGTCCAGCTGTGGTATTCCGTCTCACAATAGTGTTAACAATGCGTCACCGATGAACCGTGTTGAACTGGCTCGCGTCGTTGTCCCCAATTCGCATTTATACTGGTGCAGGAACAAGCGAAGTGTTCGCTGTTGAATATGTGGAATGTGTGAGTAAAGACGGAGTGCGGCGACCAGGGTAATGCGAGCAGCCAATAAAAAATAATTTATCTCCGCGGGGAGCTGCGTGTACCAGTGACGTGGACCTGTACACGGGCAGTGTGTGGACGGAGAGAGCTCGCGCGTGTACGCCGGTACAAGAGCCTCACTGTGAGCCACGTGGCATGATGCACACAAGACTGCCGCCTTGTTTTCTACTTGATTATAATCAAACGTCAATATCTCTTCACAATAATATTAAAGACTGTGACTGTGTCGATACCCTGATAAGATTTCTGAAATGCTAGTGTCCCTTAGTGCCTTTTTTGTTTTGTTTTTACTAGAAATATCTCAGAATCGTCGCAGACGCGTGCAGGTGTTCAGATCGGCTTTCTGCTGGTTTGTGATGAGTCTTCATCGAAGTGGCGATGAGGTCGATGATGTTACGCATTGATATAGAAGGTGCTCGTTTGAAGATGTAGTTTTCGGGGAACAGGGAAACCAGTAGTGCATTCCATTTTTATCTGTACGCATGATATCAACTATCTACTCCTGGCGTTGTTCTGTTGCACCGGTACTTGAGTCCTCGGTTATTCCAACAACATTACCGGGAATACGCTCCAGCTCGCGGACCAGACAGGAATAGCCAGAACAAGTGAACTGTTCCCGCAGAAGTCAAATTGCCTTTGTAAGTGAACAATGCCATGGAACGCATGATTTATCACAGTGGAGCTAGCTGTCCCGGCTGTCCGTGCGCGCCGCGGGCCGCGGGAGGGAAAATATGTCTGGTACAACCCGGCCAAGTGCAAGTCGGACTTGCGGACCAAAGGTTCCGAAACTTGGAACTAAACCTACACATATTATTAAATTGAAATACAGTACATTTTCCCGACCGCATTTGCATGCCGAGTTCGTCTTTTGTTCGGCAGCTGGCTTAGGTAACACGGTGGAAGCTAGCCGCTAGCCAGGTGGACAAAGATAATGCCCTTGCACCAAACAAACCGAGTACCGATAGGTAACTTCAGTAGGAATCGAATCCGGGACCTCCAGATTGTCAGAGACATGACATGGTTTTTAATACAATGATATGCCGCTGAGTGTACAATCATGAAAGCCTTTATGTATTGTATCAATGACAACATCAATACAACCGTCCCGTCTGCCCCCGGCCGCCGGCGCGGACACGCTCCCTGGCAGCTCGCCCCGCGTCTCGTGGACAATGGACACGTCTCTGCTGGTCCACGGCTGCATTGTTGCCGTGTCTTGTTGGTACACCTGCCCAGTAACGTTATTTATACATATCAGTCCTGTTTCAATTTCTTGTACGACGAGGGACATTGGTCTGAAGGTTAAGAATTCCGTATGATCATGTCATTATGTTTAAATTGTGTTGTAGGCATGGGTCTCTCGACTCTCCACTCTAGGATTCCAAGTGCACAGCTGCCAAATGCAGATGAGCTGTGAAAGATTGTGAATGAATACAATGCATTGTGCTCTCGTCGGCAGCAGCTTGCGCGGCGCCGGCACTTTGTAAACTTTTCTATGTAAATATCGTACTGTAGCGTAACGCGTCCCGCGGGGGCCGTCCCGGCACCGCTCGCCGCTCGCCGTGATTGTATCTCCTTCATTTTACGGTTTTGCTGCCAGATATACTGCTCTAACTATCGTGACTGCTAACAATCAGTGCTGCTCTATTTCGGGCTCCAGTTTGTTGTCAACTGTTTTTGATAAAATGTCTTCCTGAACATAAACTTCTTAAGAATTACCGAAAGAAGCTAAAGACAAAGAATACGAGATAACAGTAAAAGGCATTCCAACACGCTTCTTAAACATACTGCTATAACACACACAAAACATGCGATAAAACAAGGACAAACACATACCCTCACATTCGCTGCACGCAACTCTACGTGGATTACATAAACTACCATAGTATACTCGTACCGTCGGAATAAATAGTAATATTTCAATTCAATAAAAAAATCACGATGCGTCAATTCGTTGGTGTGTGGATATAGAATACACCATCAATCGCTTATAATATTTTAATGTATTATACCGCTGTTCGACTGATATCGGCTGCTCGTAAGATAAATCTGGCTGCTACTGCGAATAAACAGACGCTTTGCCTGACATAAACCGGAATCCTGGTGACACCTGCGGCTCGTGAGTGGACGTCGCCGCCGCCGGCTCCCGTGCGCGGCACCACGCTCACACACACACACACAGACACCCAACACAAGAGATTATAACTTCAAATACAACTTTTCGGAATTGCCGTTCGGCTGTGAACGGTAATGTCTAAACTTGGGACGTCAAACCTTGTTTGAGCGGAATTTACGGGTGTTATCTCATCCCGCGGCGGAGGAGGCTGTCCTCGAGGTGCTAGACGTAAAAATAACGTTAACGTTAACCGTTATAACTTGTACCGTTACGTTAATGAGCCGTTAACGTTCCGGTCGGTTCTTTTTGCGATAATTAGGGCTGTAGCTACGTGGAACTCTGCAGCTGGGAGCTAGTGACACCATATCCTGTACAGCTCAAGGGATGGTAGCTGTTGTGTTTTTCGTTTGATGTAGTTCTGGTCCTGAAGGGATTTTTTTATAATCATGACCGCCTCCGTGACCTAGTGAATACGTATTTAGATTCACGATCCAGGAGTCCTAGTGCGGGGTATAATACCTGGTTAAGTTGGTCGTATTTTTATGACTTAATGGATTGCAGAGGAACGGGTTCGATTCCAAACACGTACTTATATCGGTACTCGTTTCCGCCAAGAGAACCCAGTGAGGCTGTTCTATATTCCCAGACGAGCTGCCGATACTTACTCCTTATATTGCTTTACTATGATACTTAGTGAGTGCGGCTCTTTATGCCTTATTAAATAAACAAGCCAGTTTATTTAAAATAGTGTTGTTTAATTGTTTGCCTGACGAGCATTGTGTCAATACAGACATCCAGTAACCTGCCGACTCTTTGTATAGAATACAATATTCTTACGATTAAAAACGTGGCATCGGAAATAAATCAGACGGTTCAAATTATATACTGTAGTAATCCCCAGAGGGAAGGCCCCCGCTCCCGCACCCGTTGCCTCTCAGTGAAATTAAGTCAGCGGCGAGTTCCGACGAGAATATATAAATTGAGCTTAATTGCGGACAAGATAGAATGATGAAAACAGGTGATTTTTATTCGTCGGGCAAGATGTAGGAATGACACACACACCTACACAGTCCCCGAGACATCAGGGTAGTAATTATTTACAGTGAATAGTAGTAAATACACTGTTGTACTTCCCAAGACTATTATAATCAAGGAAGAGATTATAACAATTCCAAAACGTATGCAAACTGTGAACCCTTGTGTTGGCATGACACCTAACTCATTTGTTAGGGCGGGCGCGATGTGTGGGCGGGCGGGCACAACGCAAGAACACAGCGACCGAAACAATCTCCGCGATAAAAGAAGGCATGGTGAGAGATAGCCTGGAGGGACATAAAAATTACTTTTTGGACCCTCGCGGCCGTCACCTGCGCCTCTGATATATTGCCTGGCAACACTGTCTGCAACGTGTGTCTGCGCGATGGAAACACAACCTTTGTAAATAAACATGTCGGAATATTTGGGTCACGAGTATTTATTGTGGACAGCTGTCGCCGCGAGTCGATACTAGATTGGGATCGAGGACCGGGCTTTGTATTCGTTCTGGTTTTATGAAATTTCTTATATTGAGTTCTTAAACTAACTTGTTTTCTCTGTTTGTTTCAGGTAATGCAGCCGAGGGAAACTTAACAGGTCCCAGACATAAGTACGTGTTTCCGCCGCGTGGGACACGACACCATCGTCAGCCAAGGAATCTAACAACACTCATTACATAGTTTTTGATGGTGTTCTGACTGTAGTTATAATTATAGAAGAGCTTGAATTCTTCGTGACACTCTGTACCTGAAGGCAAGCCATCCTTCTCTGAAAGCCAGAAGACGGTCACGCTCCAAATTATCTTTCCTTTGATTCTCAAAGCTCCGGTCACATCCGAGTGCGGGCCTTCCAAATGATGTCCGGAATGACTTGCTTCCCGTCCGCGGGCCTGCTCCCGGCCTGCTCCCGGCCTGCTCCCCGCGGGATCTTTTATTTCTTTTATGACTTTTGTTTGTTATTTTATGCTCCTTGTTTCACATACCGAGGATAAATACAGTTTCTTTCTGGTTTCAATTAAATTTCATTTAGATCGAGTGACGTTGCTTCGCGGAACACTATTCGTGTTATATCCAGTTTCCTAACGTTAACCAGTTTATTAACCGACTTCAAAAAATGAGGAGGTATTATAATCGACTATTTGTACGTTTTTTATTAGGGTTCCGTACCCAAAGGGTAAAAACGGGACCCTATTACTGAGACTTCGCTGTCCGTCCGTCCGTCCATCTGTCACCAGATCGTATCTCATGAACCGTGATAGTTAGACAGTTGAAATTTTCACAGACGATGTATTTCTGTTGCCGCATTAACAACAAATACTAAAAAACGGAATACAATAAAAAATTAAGGGGACTCCCATACAACAAACGTGATTTTTGTTGAACTCTCGCTTTCTCTCTCTCTCAAATTAAATTAAATCTATTGATTCACACGTCTGAGAGTCGTCCATCACTTCAAGCTTGAGCTGAGGATGGAAGCTTACAAATTAATTTATACTTTTTAGTGAAGCGATCGGTTCTGTGCCCTAAGGTTCTTCGTGAATGCAGTCACCGCATGTGTCTTGACGACAATTTCCGGTGGGAAGTGTCCCGGGGTTGAGGGTAGACGGAAGGGGCGGGGGGTCTAGATCCCGCGTAGCTCGGAGCTCAGTCGCCCAGCTAGATCTAGGCATCGAAGTGCTGACTTTAAACTGGTAAATACTGAAGCCAACATTTCAGAACATTATAATATTTGTATTACGATGTCTTTCACTTTTCTTTTAAAACGCAGCCTGTGTCATTCCAAAATAAGTATAGCTACGCAGTAGTAATCTCATGAATTGTGAATCAGAACTCTCTCTCTGTAGAGACGTGCGAAATATTTGAATATTTACTTTTATTATACAGCGTGTATCTAGTTTATACGTTGCGAATTAGAATTGTCAAAAGTATTTACTATTACTATCGGGCAATGTGAAATGGAACTTGTACTAAACAGAGTCCATTTAAAAGCAAATCGTGATCCAAAAACCGAGTGAAACTTTTGTCCCGCCCCGCCCCGCTCCGCCTCGCCCCGCACCGGTCCGACCGCATTAGGATTCAGAGAGGGTCAGGTGAGACCTCGACGGACCCTCAGGCAGAACTCGCCGCACTACCGTTACAGCGGAGGGAGACAGTGCCTAGCTTACACAAGGTTTCACGGTCGCAGCCTGTGTACTACGCGGAGGGACTTTTTACCTAATCATAATTTGAGTACAAGTTCTGTGGTAAAGGGCGACCTCGGCGCGGCGCTGCTAGGGCTCCGCACTCCAGTCCGTGTCGCGCCTCCTTGTCACTGCGGTCACGTATTGAACCTGATTACAGTCGCGATAGAGATTTTTATGCCGATGCTTTAACAAACTCTACCCGGGCATGACCCTCATACATTTTTGCGTGTGTTTTTAAACATAATGTGCTTGCATTTGACCTTAATCCCACCTGATGGTAAGTGACGATAAGGCCGTTGTATGGTAAGCGTGCCTATCTAGAAGCCTCAAGCTGATGAGATGCTGACTCTGTTAGCTTCAATACCATAACGAGGTAGTGGTAGCTAGCCAGGCGGACATCAATAATCCCCTACCACCAGTCAAACCCTCACAGGTATCCATTAGGCCACGGAGGCGGTTAAACATACCTACTTAAAAAACAAACAAGAAACATAATTTAACCTACAAGCTGTGCCCGCGTCTTCACGTGTGTTAATCAAAACTCTGTAAATCTCGTCGACCAGTTGATCCGTTCCGGTGTGAAAAAAGGACGAACCAACAAATACTCTTGTACATTTTACATTTGACGCATTATTACAACTTGTCACCGACGATCGAGGGCTGCTGGGACGTCCACCGGTGAGTGTGCAATGTTACAGAGCAAACACCACCACAACATATATCACTATACTGTTCTAAAAATTAAGAAGCAAAATAATTGAAACTATTTGAAACAGTTAGTGGTTATATTATATATATATATATAAAATTGAAACAATACATTGTCGCGACAAAATGTCATAAACAAACATTAATAAAATTAAATAGTAAAAACATAGTTACAAATATTAAAGATAAAATACAATAATAAATTCAATATATAGTGGCAGATTAGTATATGTTTGTGCTCAGCGATCGAGTAGGAATATTGATAAAGTCAAGAGAACTTGTTGCTGGATGCAGATAGGTCACTTGCTGAGGACTGTCCGCGTGTCGTGCCCTTGTGCCTCCTGGCCCTCCTTCCCTTGCGGAAGGGTCCCAGGTTCTGTCTCACCAGCAGCCCTCGCCACCAGGCCTGCACCACCATCGCTGCGTGATGCCGCGCCTGCTGACGTGACACATCTTCCTCGCGCACCGCCTTGAACGCCTCCCAAGCAAACATCAGTTTCTGGTTTCGTGCGAGCTGCAGTCACAATCATTTATTAGTTACTGCGCGCTCACTGCGTACTGCCACTGTAATACATCAATGCAGAAACAGTTCTGGTAGATAACGAATGATATTCTAAGCACTGTTCATTGCTGGTTCCTGATTGAATGTGTAGTCAACTGGCATACAGAAGAAGTCACGTAAACCATTTATTACGATAGCTCCTTTATAGCTCTACATTCGCGCTGTTTACGCGCAAGCACACAAACTGGCTTCACAAACGCGCAACACGACTTCTGACGTCTCGACTGTCAATGTCAATTCTCACTACCTACTTCAAGATCAAGAACTGCTAAAACTTGTTTTTTGTAAAATAAAATTAATTAAAGTCGTTGAAGTTTGTTTTTCTCAACGACCGATATGTACTCGAAGACATAATTTGGTGGCCCATGAGGGGAATTGAAGAAAAGCAAGAAGAATCGTCTGTCTACAGCAGTGAAGCGGCAAAAGTTCACCACACAGTGCGGACCGTTTGAGATAAGTGTTTTCCTTTGATTCCTACCACAAATACACAAAATTCCTGAATTCCGAACTATTAAACCGAGCACACTTGCGATAAACTACAAAACGTATCAAAATTAAAATAATTTCTGAAGTCAACCCTCAATTTTATTTAACCTTCAAAACACACCCTCCGTTGTTTTTGTTAAATTTATTCAAGTCATATTTGGTATTAAATCAGTGCCCTCTTTTGTGCACCCAACCATTATTTCGCCGACTCATCTTTTAGCACTAATAAATCGAAATCTTGTCAGTTGTGTGCGTGTTACCGGCTTTCCGATCGGCAAGTGCAATCAAGGGAGGAGCGAGCGATTATTTTAAATTTATATAGATTGCAGTTCATTAGCGAACACAATGACTGAGGGTAAAGCACCGAAGGCTGTCGACACAGTCGCAGCAAACAAATTAAAGGATTTGTTTGTGAAACGCAGTTCTATTAAAGGACAAATTACTAAATTTAAAAAATATTTAGCTGAGTTAGGTAAAAAACATCAGCTTTCTAAGCTTGAACTCACAGAGTTGAATATAAGACTGAGTCGTTTTGAAACTCTATCACTAAAGTTTGATGATTTGCAAAATGAGATAGAGGTATTAAATTCAGAGAACATGTCTTTAGAAATTAATGAGCGAGATAGCATTGAACACGAAATTATCATTTCCATAGCTACTGCGAAATCAGCCATAGAGCATCACGAGGAGGTTGCGAATGAGGTCAGGCGTGGGTCCTGCGCTCATGATGCTCACTGTCATCAACAACAGGATGTTGGTTTTAAGTTGCCACAAATCGAAATATCTAAATTTAATGGAGCTTATTTCCGTTGGTTGGAGTTCCGTGACACTTATGAGACATTAATCCATAACAATACTAAAATCAATTCAATACATAAGTTTCATTACCTTGTGTCTTACTTGGAAGGGGATGCAGCAAGAGTCATATCCAACCTTGAAGTGTCATCAGCAAATTATAATGAAGCCTGGAGCTTGTTGTGTGAGCGGTACAACAACAAAAGAATATTAATCAATCATCATCTCCAGTCATTGTTCAGTATTCAACCAATCCACCGAGAATCTGAGAAATCTCTTCGTTTTCTCGTGGATCATGTAACAAAAAACCTTCGTGCTCTGGCTAGCTTAGACCAACCTACAGAATATTGGGATATCTTGTTAATATTTATGTTATCATCAAAGTTGGACAGCCACACATTGGTAAAATGGGAAGAGTATAGAAATACTATTGATGACATTCCTACATTAAAACAGTTCAATAAATTTTTAACTGACCGAGCTGATGTACTAGAATCATTAAATCAAAAGTTTGACCAATCTAATTTGAAAACACCAACATTACCTGTAAACTCACGCCCGTCTCTGCCCCAACCAAACCATAGCAGGCAGGAACGTCCATACACAAAATCATTTGCTAGTACTAGTCAAAATATTAGCCAAAATTATTCTCATTCTTGCATAATTTGTAATGGGAATCACAAAATTTATGATTGTGGTACATTTAAATCAAAAAGTGTGCAAGATAGATTGTCTGAAGTTCAAAAATACAAGCTATGTCCTAATTGTCTGAGACAAGGGCATCCTGTGAGCCAGTGTCGCATGGGCCCTTGCCGAGAGTGTAAGCAGAGGCACAATAGTCTCCTACACAACCCTGTAAAGTCAACAAACACAAATACTACTGTCCCCCAGACAGAGGCAGTTGTCAATTTGTCAAATCAAAGTCAAAATTGTGATCAGATACTTCTCTCTACAGCTCTGATAGAAGTTTCTAACCCTCACACAAATAAAAGTGAAACTGTTCGCGTTTTACTAGATTGCGGCAGCCAATCCTCATTCATAAGCCAGTCTCTAAAGGATAGGCTATCATTAAGTTGTACTCCTATAGACACACTAAAGGTCATAGGCATAGGCAATAACTATACTAACAGCGTTGTAGAAAGATGCACCGCCCAAGTAAAATCTACTGATAGTACATTTCACGTCATCATGTCATGTTTCGTGCTAAAGGAACTAACAAGTGACTTGCCGAAGGCTCCTATTGATATACAAAAACTAAATCTACCAAAAGATATACAACTGGCCGATCCTAGGTTTCACCGACCTGCTCCAATTGACATGTTGATTGGAGCTGACTTATTTTGGGACATTTTAAGTAATGAACAACGCTCACTAGGTCCCAATTGTCCTAAATTAATAAATTCTAAACTTGGTTGGTTGATTTCCGGGCCTATAAACATAACAAATTCATATAATAGCATTTTACATTGCAATCATGCCATAATAGATAATTCGAAACAAAATAATATTGAAGCTATGCTTACAAAATTCTGGGATTTAGAAGAAATTCCAACAAAACCCACTTTGAGTAACAAAGAAAAATATTGTGAAAAACATTTTTCTACTAACACAACTCGCTTAGACACTGGAAGATTTTGTGTTAAATTGCCATTAATTGACACTCCTGATTGTCTGGGAAATTCATACAATTTAGCAAAAAAAAGGTTATTAAATTTAGAAAAGAAGTTTAAAAGAAATACAGCACTAAAATCTGAGTATATTAAATTTATTAAAGAATACATGGACTTAGGTCATCTGTCTAAATCTGAAATTAGCATACCAGATCAGTCCTATTTTTTATGTCACCATGCGGTGTTCAAAGAAACAAGTGAGTCTACAAAACTTAGAGTAGTTTTTGACGGTTCAGCTCCCTCCTCCTCCGGATATTCACTAAATGACATTCTATTGGTGGGGCCTAATGTTCAGGACTCCCTTTTCTCCATTTTGATAAGAGTGAGACAACATAAATACATTTTGACTGGAGATATAGAAAAGATGTATCGTCAGGTCCAGGTTAATGATAGAGATAGAAATTTGCAACTTATTTTGTGGAGAGAAGACGAGTCCCAGCCAATCAAGACATTACAATTAAATACTCTCACTTACGGGACCGCAAGCGCGAGCTATTTAAGCACACGTTGTCTGTGGCAGGTAGGAGAGGAGCAAGAGGATGAGCTTATCAAAACTATCATCCAAAATGATTTTTACGTTGACGATCTGATTACAGGGACGGACTCAGAAAGTGAATTATGTCAAATACAAAGGGCCGTTTCAGATGCCTTAAAATCAGGTTGTTTTAACTTAAGGAAATATAAAACTAACTTACCAAATCTATTCAAAGACACAAACGCTCAGGACAGTCTAATTCTTAGTGAGTCATCAAGCACACTCGGGCTTGGCTGGAATCCCTCCGATGACAGGTTGCATTTTACAATTAAAGATTTGGAATGCAACAAAATAACCAAACGTTTTATTATGTCAAATTCTTTCAAAATATTTGATCCCCTGGGACTCTTAAGTCCTTGCATAATTTTACCAAAGATGATTTTACAAAAATTGTGGCAACAAAAAATCGATTGGGATCAGGTTGTCCCACCAAACATCCAGAATGATTGGGTTGATTTTACGAAATTAATTCCGTATCTTAAAAATCTAAAAATACCGAGACTAGTTCTCTGTGATGCGCCAAAGCAAATAGAAATCCATTCTTTTAGTGATGCTTCTCAATCAGCATACGGAGCTTGTATTTATATGCGCTCCATATCATCAACTGACGAAGTTACTGTTAAATTACTGTGTGCTAAATCCAAGGTATCACCTCTGAAGCAACAGACGATCCCACGTCTAGAGCTGTGTGCTGCTTTACTTTCTGCTAGACTCTGCAAGGTTGTCACAGACTCGCTCAGGTACAAACCTGATCGTGTCGTTCATTGGTGCGATTCCAGTATAGTGCTAGGGTGGATCAATAATGATACTAGAAAATTAAAAACATTTGTAGCCAACCGGATTAATGAAATTATTGAACTGACACATCCATCCTCGTGGCGCTATGTACCGACTGAATCAAACCCAGCTGATTTGATATCAAGAGGTGTAAATGCTAAGCAGTTGGTATCTATGGAGTGTTGGTGGACCGGTCCAAGCTTTTTACTGAAAAATGAAACGGAGTGGCCAATTTTAAAACATAGCACTTTTAAAGAATTACCTGAAATTAAATCAAATCATGTCACAATTTCAGAACCTGTAATTAAAATTGAAAGCTTTTCCAAGCTAACTAGACTACAAAGAGCTTTTGCATATGTCAAAAGATTCATATACAATTTAAAGAATCCTACAAATAAGCGGTTAGGTAGCCTATCAGTTGAAGAGCTGAAGGATTCATTACATTCATTGTGTTCTTTCGCACAAAGACAATCATTTCCTACTGAATTTGATCTTCTGACTAAAGGGAAATCACTGAGCCCTAAAGCCAAGATTTTATCGTTGTCTCCCTTTCTAGATAAAGATAACCTTATTAGAGTAGGAGGACGAATCGATGCATCTGACTATTGTTTTGAGAAAAAGCATCCGATTTTGTTGCACTCGTCGCATCATTTAACGAAACTTATTTTCGAGAGAGAGCACATAACCAACTTACACGCTGGGCCGCAACTGCTATTGGCTACAGTCCGTGAAACTGTGTGGCCAGTGAATGGTAGACATTTAGCTCGACGTACTGCAAATAAATGCGTGCGTTGTAGGCGCGTACGTGGCAAAACTATACATCCTAAAATGGGGGACCTTCCTCCTCAACGTATTACGCCTGATTTCCCATTTCTGTCTGTGGGTGTGGACTTCGCTGGTCCATTCCAAATTTTAAACCGCAAAGGACGTGGTAGTCGCCTCGTCAAATGTTACTTGTGTCTTTTCGTTTGTTTACGTTATAAGTGCATTCATTTAGAGGCAGTTAGCGATCTAACTAAAGACGCATTCGTGATGACACTTCGACGGTTTGTTTCTCGTAGAGGAAAACCAATGGAAATATGGTGCGATAATGGTCGAAATTTTGTGGCAGCTGCCAAGGAATTATCAGATTTTCTAAAAAGTAGTTCAGAACCTCTATCTCAATTTGCAACTCAAGAAGGTATCAAATTTTCTTTTATTCCCGCTTATGCTCCTCACTTTGGCGGCATTTGGGAAGCCGGTGTGAAATCCGCGAAATATCATGTTAAACGTGTCTTAGGCAATAGCCATTTAACTTTTGAAGAAATTTCTACGTTGTTTGCGCAAGTTGAGTCGATACTTAATAGTCGTCCCTTGTGCCCTCTATCATCCTCTCCAGATGATTACCTTTCCCTCTCTCCAGGGCACTTTCTCATAGGAAGGCCATTGAATGCACTGCCATCACCCGCTCTGCGAGACTGCAACTTGAACAGTCTCCAACGATGTGCTCGACTGGAACAAATACACCTTCATTTCTGGCAACGATGGCAGAAAGAATACGTGTCAGAGCTACAACAACGGACAAAATGGAGAGCCAACGCTGCCAAACTAAACATTGGTGATTTGGTTCTGCTCCAAGAAGATAACGTTCCTCCACTGAACTGGCGACTTGGACGAGTATCTCGACTGTTCCCGGGACCCGATGGAATCGCAAGAGTGGCTGACGTGAATACGCCTAGAGGCTGCGTGCGTCGGCCATACGTTCGTCTGTGCCCCCTGCCGACCGCTGAGGACTTGGAGTGTTGAAACACAGTCGTCTTTCAACGGGCCGGAAGATGTTTACGCGCAAGCACACAAACTGGCTTCACAAACGCGCAACACGACTTCTGACGTCTCGACTGTCAATGTCAATTCTCACTACCTACTTCAAGATCAAGAACTGCTAAAACTTGTTTTTTGTAAAATAAAATTAATTAAAGTCGTTGAAGTTTGTTTTTCTCAACGACCGATATGTACTCGAAGACACGCGCTATCGAACCTACGAGTGTCTTACAAACAGTACGTAAACAGTATTGACTATTGGTGATACAACCTATTTTGTAATTGTACTGCACCCAGATGAGTTTGAACAATTGACCTGCACATCACTTGATCGGCGGTGACGATAGCACCGGCGCTGGATATGTCATCTTCTACGAGTATATTCGGAATATAGTTCAGTACTGATTCAGGTATTTAATTCAGCGTCTAAAGACAAAAGTCTTTGATCAGTGCGTGTTGCCAGTGATGACATACGGAACCGAAACGTGGTCTTTTACTGTGGGCCGAATAAACAAGCTCAAAGTCACTCAGCGAGCAATGGAACGAGCTATGCTCGGAATTTCTCTGCGTGATAAGGTCCGGAATGAGGAAATCCGTAGACGAACGAAGGTCACCGACATAGCTCGACGAGTCAGTGAGCTGAAGTGGCAATGGGCAGGCCACATCGCTCGAAGAACCGATAACCGGTGGGGAGTAAAGGTTCTCGAGTGGCGACCACGTACCGGGAAACGTCTACCAGGCCGTCCCCTTACTAGATGGACCGACGACCTGGTTAGAGTCGCGGGGAGTCGCTGGATGCAGGTGGCTCGGGACCGGTCGATGTGGCGTACCATGAGGGAGGCCTATGTCCAGCAGTGGACGTTTCCCGGCTGATGATGATGATGACTGATTCAGGTAACACGGTCGTACCTACCCGGGTGGTTTGATGCACAGATAGTGTCACAGTCTAGGAGTGTCATAACTTTCTTTTTTTGCCCGTGTACACGGTGTGTCCGGTAACACGTACCTTTTTCTGCATCTCCTCCCGTCTCTCCTGCGCATCGATGAGCTCGTTCCTCCTGCGCTGGATCTTCAGATCCATCGCCTCCATGTCCTCGTCGTACTTGGACATACAGCACTCGACTTGTTCAAACAGGCTCTGCAAGTTGGCACGTTCATATTTGGAGTTTACTGCCTCGATGTAAAATGAAAATTTGTTCTGGGACGCTTAAAAGAAGAAAGACAGAGAGAAAAACAAGTCGTCAGGGAACTACACTCTATATCAGTGATAGTAACGAATGTTGAAATGAAACGCATAAGCATAACAGGGGGACTACACCTGCGGGCGAAAGGAAGGCGGTGGAACCAGGGCAGGTGAATGTAGCACACGCTTTACAAAATTAAGCCGGTGTAAGTAAAGATGCGTTTGACCACAATCTCACCAGATGTTGTGCGACGATGTGGTTAGCTTAGAAGAAGCTTATTCACTCTGTCCTTGAAGAAATGCAATAGCACGGTGTTCCAATGCAGTACAATCGACATAATACAAAGTTCCTGATTTACATTGAGCGCGATGTTGGTGTACAAGTCTATCTCGTGGTGTGCTCGCATCTCCAGATCGGTGCGTGCCTTGTGCTCGGCTATGAGCGCGCTGAGCTCGCCCTCACGCTGCCCCAACTCCAGCGCGTGCTGCTCCCGGCGCGAGCTCTGCCACCCACACACGTAGCGGCTCTGGATCGAACACACCGTCTCGTTGTCCTACACAAGACACACAGCTTTGTATCATTATCCCCATCTATCAACTCCCCACCTACTACGTCGAGACTAACAAGTAGACAATTATCTTAATCTTATCTTATCTATTATTAACATTATTCCCATGGAAGCTTGTTGCAGCTCCGGTGCATTCGTACACAGGTCCGTCCCCCTCGGGACGGACTTACGACCTGATATTAGTTATGGGGAGCCCGCTGGACGCATGTGGCTTACGAACGGTCACCAGTGGACGATTCCTAGCTGATGATGATTTTTATCACATCACAGCGGATGGCTGCACATCTTCTGTCATTTTGCTTTTAGTTTAACACTGCGGGGATCAAATGAAGTGCGCCTTCTCGTAAAGCCAGGATGAATCAGACAGTCGGATAGTAGAGGTATACTATCGTTAATGTCAAGTCTGTAAACCATGATCAGAGCCTCACCTGCACATTGGACACGAGGTCGCTGATGCCGACATCTGCTTGGTACAGCGCAGCCTTGCGCATGCAGCGGTGCTGGCGGCGCATCTTCTTTAGATCCTTGTACTCGCTGCAGTACAATGGAAATCGATTATTAGACCATCACAATCGTTCGTGATTAGTGACCATCGCATTTGTTTTTTTAAACTGGAAATAGATCAACGATTGACCACGAACTCGCCTGGTGGTAAGTGACAATGTGGTCAACGATGATGTGAGTTGGTCTAGCAGGTGCCTGTTCACCCTCAACTTAAATGACATTTTTTGTGAATACAGCAACCGGCACTTCGCTCCACTTCCCGTCTATGCATGGTTAAATCTTACAGTTTCTTGATGATGTTATCAGTCTTGAGGCGCGTTATCCTCTTGTGTACATCTGCCCTGGGATCCTGCCCCTCGAACGCGGCGAACTTCCTGTCCAGCACCAGGTCACGGATGCCAACTTTCAGGAGGTCCGTCACGCACTTCCTGCGAGGATGAAGTTAGAATGTATCCGTACAGCAGTGGCTTGGTACTTAACACTTTCATCGGCAGATTCAATCAATTCATTTATTTCTAGGAAAAAACCATTGCGTTGAAACTAATAGACAATAAATTTCAATAGTAATAATAAAATATTGTTTAAGATGTATTTTGAAGCTAGATTAATTATCAATAGGTTTAAGGTAGGAGGAGCTCATTAAATAATCTAACAAACTGAGATTGCGCACTGTGCATAAAACTTGCTGTTTTGGTCCCGCTGTGCTACTTTTAGACAGCAGTTTGTCCATCTAGTGGTAAATCTCAATTCTATTTCTAGTGCAGTCTCACTTTGCCGAAATCTTTCACTAAGCCACATATCAACACCAATAATAACTACGTAGAGACCAGGGACAGTCAAATATCCCAGTTGTATGAAAAAATCCCAAAAAAAGTTCATCCACAGCTCATCATCATCATCATCATCATCATGTACAGCCTGCGGCAGTCCACTGCTGGACATAGGCCTCTCCCAGAGTGCGCCACTCGATTCGGTCCTCTGCTCTCCGCATCCATTCACGTCCGGCTACCCTACGTAAGTCGTCTTTCCACCTCGCCGGGGGACGTCCTACACTACGTTTGCCTAGGCGTGGTCTCCACTCGAGAACTCGTCTGCTCCAACGACTGTCTGTCCTTCGGCAAATATGACCGGCCCACTGCCACTTGAGTTTGCTAATACGGTGAGCTATGTCGGTCACTTTGGTTCTCTGACGGATCACTTCGTTCCGAATGCGGTCCATCAGAGAGACTCCGAGCATAGCCCTTTCCATAGCCCGCTGAGCGACTTTAAATTTGTGGATCAGTCGTGCCGTGAGTGTCCACGTTTCGGCTCCGTAAGTCATCACGGGTAGGACGCACTGGTTGAAGACTTTTGTCTTGAGGCATTGTGGTATCGACGATTTAAAGACTTGACGTAGTTTCCCAAACGCTGCCCACCCCAACTGTATCCTCTTATCGGCTTCTCTCTCGAAATTGTTTCTACCTAACTGCATCGTTTGCCCGAGGTAAACATATTCTTGAACAATGTCGAGAGTTGTTCCATCGACGATTACCGGTCTCGGAACGACGAGATCATTGAACATAACCTTAGTTTTGTCCAGATTCATTCCGAGACCTATACGTCTAGAGGCTACATTAAGGGTGTCCAGCATTTCCTGCAGTTCCTGCGGGGTTTCTGCCATGATGACGATATCGTCAGCGAAGCGTAAGTGGGAGATGTACTCGCCGTTGATATTGATTCCCCGGCCAGTCCAATCCAACGATTTGAAGATATCTTCCAATGCGTTCGTAAACAGTTTCGGAGATATAACATCTCCCTGTCTTACTCCTCTACGCAATGGGATAGGTCTTGTTTGTTGGTTTTGGACTTGGACGGTCATCGAGGCGGCGTCATACAGACATCTCAGCACTTCGATATATCTCCAATCAAGTTGGCACCGCTGCAGGGATTCCAGAACAGCCCAGGTCTCAACAGAGTCAAAGGCTTTCTCATAATCCACGAATGCAAAGCACAGGGGCTGATTGTACTCTTCAGTCTTCTGTATAATCTGCCGCACTGTGTGTATGTGGTCTATGGTACTATAACCCTGTCGAAACCCAGCCTGCTCGGGAGGTTGGAACTCGTCAAATCTTCGTGTGAGACGATTTGTGATGACTCTCGAGAACAGCTTATAGGTGTGGCTCAGGAGTGAAATGGGCCTGTAGTTCTTCAGTAGGGTTTTGTCTCCTTTTTTGAAAAACAAAACTGTGATACTCTTGCTCCACGCCTTTGGAGTTCTCCCTGATTCTATGACGGCATTAAATAGCTTCTGTAGCTCAGTCAACACAGGCTGACCACCTGCTTTCAGAAGCTCGGATGTAATGCCGTCATCTCCAGGGGCTTTTCCGTTTTTAAGCTGTCTGAGTGCCAGTCTCAATTCGTCTAGGCTTATTTCGGGTAGCTCGTCAGTGTAGTGCCGGGTAAGCCTGGCTCTAGGATCAGTTTCGTGGGGCTCTGCTCTTATGGCTTGTTGCGCGTACAATTGACCATAAAAGTTCTCGATCTCAGCCGAGACCTCGGGCTTGGAGGTAACGATAACGCCATTGGAAGTTTTCAACTTCGTCAGATTGCTTCTCCCTAGTCGCTTGGCGAATACTTTTGATCCCCGATTCTGCTCGATCGCCTCTTCTATGAGGCGTGTGTTGTGGCATCGGAGATCATGTCGTATCCGCTTGCGAATTTTTCGGTTGAGCGTCTGTTGATCTGACTGCTGAATGGCTTGGCTGTTTTCACGTCTTTCCCTCATCAAGTCCAAGGTTTCTTCTGAGAGCTTGGACTTCGTGCCAGTACGACGAAGCCGACAGAACTTTTTGCCCTCTTGACTTAAAACTGACTCCACTTTTTCGAGAACCTCGTCCACGTCGATTGGGGAGTCTAGGGATTCAAGTGCAGCGAACCGATTTTTAAGTTCCAACTGGAAACGTTCGGATCCAATAGCCGTTTGGTGTAGGTTTGGTCGGAGTGTTGACTTCATCAGACGTTTGCGCTCCAACTTGTATTCAACATCCAAGATGCCTCTGACAAGTCGGTGATCACTACCGGTGTTAAACCTATTGATCACAGAGACATCTCTGAATATGCGCTTTTTATCGGCCATAATGAAGTCAATCTCATTCTTCGTCACGTTATCTGGGCTTTTCCAGGTCCACTTCCTTTGGGACTTCTTCTTAAAGAACGAATTCATATGGAAAAGTCCCTGTGATTCGAGGAAGTTCACTAGCATTTGCCCCCGGTGATTTCTACACCCATAGCCAAATGGTCCTACTTTCGATTCGCTGCCGCTCTGATCTCCCACATCCACAGCTATCAATGTACATTGAATCCCGTCACATTCACAATCAGTCCCATATATAACAACACCTGGCTGCAATCACCAATCTTCCAAGAGATGATGATGAGATGATCATAGCAAACTATTCAAAGAAAGTCCGTTTGATGTAGGTGATGGTGGATGATGATGATGCAAGCTCATGTCCGGTAGCGGAGCATTGCAGCTGATGATGTGATCGCTAACATAGCTGTCTGACGACGTGATTTTCTAGTGAAAATCTCAAGAGTCAGAAGCTACATGACCAGTCACTGTCTTCACCTGTCCACCTCCAGTTTGTTTAGTTTGTGCTTGGTGCCGCCCACGTCCGCGCTGACCTCTTCAGCCACGATCCCCTCACCGATCTCAAACTTCTCCAGTTTCTTCTGGTCCATGACCAGACCCAGCTTCACCATCTCGAAGTAGCTGTTGCATGCCTCTGGGAATCATTGCAAGTTGTCATGTGATCACATTGTAAAATATTGAAATGACTTTTGGAGATAAAGACCGATTATTCGATTTAAAGGTCATTTACCTTTGTTAAAAAAACTCAAAACTTCTACCAAAAACAAATACAGTTGTTGAAGGTTCTACGGTCTCTTACAGGTACGATTAAAGATAGCTAGAAATCAGATTTCCTAAGAAAACATTAGAAATACTAACGCGTGCCGTATTCAATAATTCATACGGTGTCTTACCGGTGAGATTTATTTTTAAAAGGGCATCCTCCAGTGCTGTAGCGAGCCCCATAGCGGTCAGCATTAACCTGCAACCAACCGTAGCATGAGTCGCCGCGTTATATCTCAGTAGCTCCTCAGCACCGCCCGGCGCAGGTTGGTAACGTCTCAGCCGGCTCCGCTATGCTCCCTACCTAGCAGACTTCCTTTTACTGGCATCTTCAACGGGGTCTCGCGCGCACGAATTATTCTGTTGAAATATTTATCATTAGTTTATTGCTAGTGTATGACTTTGTTAGTTATATTTAAGTGCGACGCTCCGAACTGTATAACGACAAATAATTGCTCGATCAGAATCAAAAGCAGCCTCAGTCCTCTTCAGGTCTTTTAAGTAACCGTATTACGAATCAAGTTATTCTCACTCTCTGGGCCGACGAAAACGAAGATCAAACAACTAAATTCACTTTCGCATTTACAAAATTACTAGTACAGATTTTTAAACATATTCTGTTGAAGAGTGCCACTCAATACTATCTGGTTTAGTCAGCTACCCTACAGTCTCACACTTGCCTGGCTGCTGCAGCGGGCTGAGGATCCGTCGCATCCTCTCTGCCGTGAGTGCGCCCCCTCCGCGCCCGGCGCCGTCTCTGCATAGGACCATGAACATGACATCAGGAGAAGTTGTCAGACATTAATTTGAGGCATAATTAATCTGTCTGCACAAGACTCTGAACAAAATGGGCCCCGCCACGAAAGGACTGCCTCGATATGTCCACTCTGTAGTGACGAGCTGTTTCCTCACACAAAATGATCTGAGTAAGGGTATGTGTAGACAGACAACTCAACATAGTGACATCATTGTCACCATACTGTCGTCGCCCACTTCTGACCGAGCCAAAATGTCTACCTAGAGACTGTACCACCTGACTGACTGATTGACTTGTGCCACCAGTATCAATAAATGATGATTATGTCTCCCCACTCCTGGAGCACATGTGGTTTCCGATAGATTGCGGTACGTACCTGAGTGGTAGTGCACCGTGTGGTGGGCTGACATTGTGGTTACAAAATAGTGCAGTCTAAAATTAATATATATTTTTAAATATATTAAACATTAAAAACAAATAAAATTATAAAAGCGGTGCACAAAACTATATTTTTACAAAAACTATTCTAGAAACTAATCACAGCTAATCACTGTAAAAACCTGTCAGAAAATGTATATTGATTTATATTGCTATTCACAAAGAGGATATATTAATTTTTACCAAAAAGTTCTACAAACATGAGTGAGCGTAGAGTTTTTATTCTGAGATGTTTATTAACACGTGTGTATTTTATTATATACACCCAAGTATACACCATAGATTATAGCGGGCAGCGTATAGTCCATTAATCTAAGTTTACCCCCCCCCCCCCCCTTGCTTTGTAATCAAAAATGGTGCCCGTGTAATGGCATTGTGGTGTCCCGCGCGGGACTCGGAGCGGGACGCGGGACCTCCCGACTCTCCGGGACAAACATCATTAGTATGCGGACAAACAGTACGGACCCGGCGCGACGCCAGCTCAGAGCTCTCTACAACGTCAAATTGTGCTAAAGCCGAGCCTGTAGCTTAGTGCAGTTGTGTTTGTGATTCACACATATACCTATGTCACCCAGGTTTAGTACTTAAGCGTGGTTGAGACATATAACTCAACATGTTTAATAACCTGTCTCTCCTATCCATTATCTCTGTGAAGGATGCTAAGGTAGGTACACAGTAAGTGACGCGAAAACTTCGAATACCACTCGTGTCGAGAAACCTCCATCCTTTCAATTTTATTTATGTAAAAACCTGCCTTCTACATACGTGGCATATAAAAAGGAAACACGGCGTTAAAAACTAAACTGTCTAACTTCCTCAAAGAGTTTCCGATATCCGTTGCTCCTACAAACTATATCTTTACACAGTTCCCGACGCTTCGCCCGAGCTACGCGCAGTACGTGCGTAGAGTTCGTAGCACTAGCTACGCGGGCGCTACGACGTAGTATTTATGGTGTAATACGGGTGATTCCCATTGAACGTGAATATTACGGGGATGTATTGGCGTGCCGGCGCGCAGCGGCACTCCGCCGGGGTGCAAATGGCCGTCAATGGCGGACGTATGTCTACGTCGCGGCGGGAGATAAGTGCAGCCGCGTTCAAGTCACTTTACTGCTCACACGTTTTAAATTCAAGTTATACAGTGAACAGATATTACTACGCATATGTCCCGATTTTCAACAGTATTATGGATAGTTTTCACAATATCGCCTGATGTTTAGTGACGATGTGGTAGGATATCGCAGGCAGGTCTAGAAGGAAGGCCTATCGCAGCATGCGGCTTTCACGTCCAAATTCGTTTTGTTATCATAATTTTGTAGTGTAACATGCTTTCTATTTATTGTGTTCATTCAAAATCTATTTTTTAGTTTTATGTTATTGTCGTGTTCTGTAACGCAGCACAGCTCGTTCAATAACTGACACATGATATTGTTCTATATAAAAAGACAACCCCCAGCCTCTGCACTGTAAAGTCAACAGTTTATAATGAATCTAAATGTTTCATCGTGACGTGTATTGTTTCAGGCATCGCGATCATGATGATCATGAAATACAACACAAGCCCCCATGTTGGAGAGTCGCAAGACCACAGACCCCCACGGTATCCGTACCTGCACAATACATTAGAAAGTAAAAGTACACGAGTCAAGTTTAAACGAATTCACCACGCGATTTATGAAACCAACTTACATTATCACTTATCAAACATAACGTTGAACCTTGTTATCAATTACATACGTGATATATTTCATTAGCGACGCCCCGGAGACTACCTCAGCTCACCTGTCAAAGGTCCCGAGGGCTGCAGACACGTCACAGATGGCGATACGAGATGACGTCACAAGACGCCGTGTATTGTGACGTCATGTCAAACACCCCAGCCCCTCGGGCCCGCGCCTCATTGTTGTAGGGCCATTGATTGACATTCACAGGCAGCCGTCTGCCGATGTATTTGCTACATTTAGTGAACTCGGACATCACTGAGCACGCTTCCATCCCACGTCACTGGTGCAAGGACAATTACAGTCACACCATCAAGGAAATGTAATAAGCTTCACTGTTTTAACTATTTTTAGACTTAAAACAACGTGTCTCTATAAAAGACAATCTGAAATAATATAGGCTAATATAGGCTTTAAAAATATTGATTATATAAATTGCCACAATATACCAATATTAACTAGTTCAGCGACCATTTACCTTATTGAAATATAAAATGGCGGCCACGGGCCGACGTACAGTCTTTTTTTTTAAAATAAAGTCATCGTTTCCGTATTGTTCACAAGCCGTCGAAGCACAATGAAGGCGTCGGCCGCGCTACTACCAGCTACTGCGTGAGTCAGTAGCACACTGGGTGCACATGTCTCGCTCTTCATATCTCCTTCCTGATTGCTCAGTGGATAAAGTATATATATTCGGTGAAGTAGTCGCAGTGAGATGTTCCCTACAATGGTACTTAAGTTTCCCTCTGCAATGTCGGCGGGCGGCGGGCGGCGGGCGGCGGGACACATTCACTGTCTCGTGTGACACATACAATACAGCATAATGTTCATCAGGTGTGATATATTATCACTAGTATGTTTCGTTACAAGCAAATACACAATATGAAAGCAAATATACTTTTAACAATTAAAACTTAATTATATATACTAGTGGTCGCCCCGTGGTCGGAATTCGACCATAATTATTTTAAATATTTAACGAATATTATCATTCTGCTCTCCTCTGTAAAACTATAAGTTTGCGAATTTCCATACTCCTCGGTCCGCGCAATTTTCGTAAAAAGGAGTACAAAGTTTTCTTTCACGTATCAATGTATAGAGAGATATACTCGTATGAGAGATACTCGTACATAGTTTTATATTTTCGGTATTTACTCATCAAAACCTCCCGTTTGATTTCATACACAACATTATAATCTGTAATTAATATTTTGATAGCATGTCCGCTACAAGCTGACATGTTGTTGTAACATCATACGCCTCCTTTTAGATTGGCTGCAATTCAACAACTTGAAAACAAAGTTTCGCTTCTTCTCAGGAGTGTGCGGGTTTTCTCACGATGTTTTCCTTCGCCGAAAACCCAATGGTAATGATTTTTATCAATGGTACATAAATTCCAAATTCCAAATTGGAACTTATTGGTACGAGCCAGGGTCTAAACCAGACCTTAAACTGTTCAAGGACTTGACGCTCTACCAACTGAGCTACCATGGCCTTTGTATATAAGTATAGAGCGCGGCCGCCCTCAACCTTACTCTCCCTTATCTGTGCCTCAACTGAATGAATCTTTTGTATGAGTAAATAAATAAACTCATAACTAAACATCCGCCAGTGCTCGTCTGGATGGAACTAACGACGTGCGATATGCAGGCCGCAATGTTCCCGTGCGTGCGCCCGCGACCCGCCACTCTCGACTCTCGGTGCCGGCAACAAGGGGCACGCGGAGTGCACGCCTACACTTGTAGCACTAGTCTAGACACCGCGGCGTCTGTCGATGTGTCATCCACCGTTACTCGATGGAGTGAGACCTTTATGACGCCGCCACCGCTCGGCAGACAACAGCTCGTGGAAATTAATGTGACTAGTGTAATATTTATTTATTTGTTAATCTAGAATTTTCCGAACTGTATCCAGAAAATAATATTCTTGCCACATTACTGCATTATCTGGAATATTGTAATCCAAGAAAAATCTCTACTCAAAATTTTCCAGCACAATATTACGCCAGGGAGTTGATCGCAGCGCAGGCTTGTTATTAAACTAATTCATAAATATCAATCTTCCATCTCCCTCTGACCTGAATACGTCCAACAATATTCGGTTCAGCCTAAAAACATGATTTACACAGTACATATTCTGTATATTCCTGGAGCTGGTCGTGGTGGCCAGGTGGGCGGGATAGATCGCCGGCAAATTGTCTGTATCCGTGAGATTAAAAATTCAAATGATCCAGTCCCGGGGAGTGGAAAACTGTAATATTCTACGTGACTCTCTGTGAGGGTATAATTTGTCGTCTCAACTTTTTCTTTTTCGTTTTGTACTATTTTTATAGTTACAAAGTTGGTGTTTTAAAACATCACCTAACAAATAAGCTCATACATTGATATTGTGTGCTCACCGATGAAGTTACCACTGTCTATATTATAACAACATTGAACAGGAAATGTCTTGAGTTTCGCTCGGAATTTTATTTATGTCATGTTAAAGATGTATAGCACTATTGTATTTTAATAAGATATTCATTTGTTTCAAGGTTGTATAGCATTGGTTTGTATTTGCTGAATTTGCGATCATGTAAATGTTAAGAATTCATATATTTTTTTCAAGCGGTTTATCTTTACAGCAAATACAACGCGAATGTTGCTAAAACAATTACGATAAATCGGACATGCACTACAAGCAAACGAACAGTTCATTATTAAGGGTGAGTAAAAACTAATTATAATCTTTTGTCAGTTTTTTTCTTCAATGACATTTAAATCTCTGTTCATCGGGACCGCGTGGAACCGGCGGGGAACGCATGCTGTGGATCGGTCGTGGGACGCACTGTACACGTTATTACCAGTAAATAACATTTCAATACAGACTGCATAAAGTGTGTATGAGTGCGTGTACACTTGTACAGTGCGTGCGTGCGTGCGTGCGTGTGTGTGTGTGTGTGTGTCTAACGACAGTTAGACGACGACGTCGCCGCTCGGGAATGGATACGACCTGCTGCAACAACTCGCTCTACGTAGTTGGTGTTCCAAGTTGACGATTTATTGAGAGTAATCAATACTCCCCCCAGCTCCTCCCCTCACCCGCACCCACTATAACTATCATGAGGTAATTGGCAGATGTTACGATAAAATTCAATTGCATGTTGTCTGATGGATGTCACAAAATAATAATAAAATGATTTAGTTATTGAATCTGTACTGTGTAACTTATCCATACAGCGAGTTACAAATCTACTAATTTCTGTGAGTTCTGTGAGGCAATCAGTGCCGTGTGTGTGTGTGTGACGTCATAACACACATCTATCTCCCTTAATATACTATATTATATAATATATTGGTATATTCTGCTCTATGGTCGGCGCTCCCAAAATCGATGGTAAACATTTCATTCATATCAATTTTACATCTCTGAGACATACATTTGCATAAATTCATATTTCAATAATCAGTGTCACCCTGACCTCTCCCCATCGCTGAGGACCACAGATTGCGGCCCCACTAGTCCCATGTCAGTGATGCCCCTGGATCTACCGCCGCATCGGAGCACCTCATCTCTGCGATAAAACAAATAATTAAACTACCCGCGGCTCGATAAGGTCTGCATTTTAACGAGGCGGCGCTATCTCGTGCGTGACGAGGGTAGCGGAGCGGTGGCGGCCATTGTTGCGTTGTTGTGGTCTCCCTGACGTGACGTCACCGGTCTCCAGATAGATAATAAGATGGACAATTTGTTTTTGGGTTATAGGGATCGTTTGTTGAACGGGAAGATGACAACAATAACATTTATTTTTGTAAATATTTTAATACCGCGTCTAAAATGTTTATCGCTTGGAACAGGTTTTCAATGTGCCCCGAAAGTTTGTGGTAGCCACTAGAACACTATAAAACTCTTTGACAAATTCTTCATTTTTCAGGAGGACATATGCTGCTCGTACATTCTATTAAAATTGTATTGTAACCTAGCAGCAGGCGCGGTCGTTGATCTGCAGCTGCGCGTGCGTCACCAGACCTCGCCGGAGTGGCTATCCCGGGCGGGCGCGCGAAATGATTAAATTATAATCAACGGTCATCCAATGAAACCACAAATGAAATAGAATCAACGTGTGAACAGTTCACAATTAAACTTATCATTGATTCACCGCGGACTGCTCTGATCTCATCTGTTTTAAGTGACCATGACCAGACTGATATTGCCACGGCCTCATGTCATTACAAAATGAACTTATTTGCGTATTATACTGAATTTTATATCTTATAATAACAAGTATGCTGTTCTAATCACGATAACACTCGGAAACCCGTGGTACGCGACTCGCACTTGACCGATTAAGATGTAAGGTAACCTATTGTTATATAATTTCATTTTGTCAAAGTATTTCATAAGTATTTCCTACTTTCCAATAATTTAACGTTTGTTTGAGGCTAGTAAACGGTTCGCATTTTCTTGTAAACCACATCTATATCACAGTGATGTGTTACTTGTATGTACTCTGGTCCATCTGCGTAGGCATATGACACGCTGCCAACATACAAATCATTCCTGCCACACCTCGGCCCCGCCGCTCCGCGCTCGCGGTTCACGACAACGTTCCAACGCATCTACTTTCGGTAAAACTTTTATTCTAAACTTGTCCCCTCGTCAAAGTCAATCCGGGATAAATAAAAAACTTCCCGGGTTGTGTGCCCCGGCTCCGGACGGCTCGCGCCGGGAAGTGTAAAAGTGTGGAAATGGGAATTGATTCCGTTTGGCCCAGTTCCTTCGCCGGCTTGTTGATGGCGCGTCACTCGCAACGATTTGAATTTGAATTTGGAATGTCTTGTTGCGGCTTTCAGAACCCAGACGACGCCAAATTTGTTTATGTGCTTTATTTCAAGTGTTTCTCGAGGCGGGCGGGCCTGTAGATGCCTGTAGGTAGCCGCGCACTGTCGCTTCTACGTGGCGTGCAGACATTTTCACATCAGATTTTCATTATCATCAAAATTATCACATCCCCGGTATTATATATTTGTATATTACTTGTAATTATGTTTGTAACTCAAGCAAGGTTGAGGTTTGGAATGCATGTCATTGAAAGCCCATGTAATGCTTTTGCTTTTCCGATGAGTAAAGTACCTTCTCCCAACTGTGGGACGTGATCGAGTGCCGGGCTTGCATCGGAGCGTGGCCGCCAGCATCTGAATGTGATTTTCTGTTGCGCAGACTTCAACCACAGATTACAACATAGAATAGGAGCTAGTTACTAACTTTAACTTGACTTGTTGAGCGACCTGTCTGTGGATCTCTCCCTGACACAAGCGCATACATGTCGTCATAAGTTGGACTCGTTGTCAGTCGTCAAGTGATTCCTGAGTAGATAAGTTATCTCAACTCGGACTTGTCGAGGGTAGGGAGGGAGGTCCCGTTACGTGCAGTGGAGCGGGACAAGTGGGACCACGTGCTAGAAACTTCCGAGTCCCATGTTAGACATCATATTGTATTCATAAGTTACAAGATGGCAGCTCGATAACAATTCGTTTTGATTTGTTGCAGGTAAACAAACATACATTCCATCCGCGATACGGAATTGTGAAAGGCGCATCGTAAACAAAGGTAGTGGTATTATATAGAATAAAAGCCAGTTGCACTCATAAATGTAGCGATGTTACTTCGCAGTGTAGAGTGCACTCACTCAGACCTGGGTTCATTATGAATGAGCTCCAATCTTCAAACTGACTCGTTATCTGCGGAGAACTTCTCTTTACAGCGTCAAGCATCATTAGGTCGCTAAAAAGGCTAACGTTGCTTTGTCGTCATAATTAAATAAGTAAGCAAAAATTCAAAGCTTCTCAATGCTGTGAATATGGAAGCAGCAACGTGCCGTTTCACCGCGTTTCAGAGCGCCATCTAGTGGTTGAATCATGAACTGTCAAAGTTTTAGGCAAAGCTAGCTGATGTGTGTGTGGTGCCTTAGATGGCGCGCCTCTACTAGGGAAACATTGAATAATAGCAAACTATTTGTTTTTTGGGACTGCTGCAATGAAACTGCAGGCGTTCACTAAAAACTCAGCACACATATCAGTAGTGAACTAAACTCGCGAAGGTCATTTCATAAAATAGAACTATTACACAAAAGTTAACAAAACTTCGCAACGAATTTAATTAAAATGATCTTCTAGCCAGTCGGAGGAGTTTCCAAAGTTATTCCTCAAGAGTTCAGCTAGATAGTGGATACCAATTGTGAAAAGTTGGTCTGCATCCACGAGGGTCGGGGAGGGGAGAGGGGCACAGCCACTTGGACTTATTACTTTTAGACTGGCAACTACTTTAATGGCAGATTTTCGAGAACTTCATCGTGTACTTGCGCAGAGTTTAATCTTGTTTCTGGAGTGTGGCGTAATTGCTTTTGTGTGCCGTTTGAATAGCTGAGCCGGTCCATTGTGGGCAATTCGCTTTATGATATAACTGGCCTAATTTTCTAACAAGTTATTAACGAGAAAGCTTTCTCCACAAGTCCACATCTTCTTGGAATGATAAATTTTAAAGTCAGTGTTAGTTTGTTCCTCATTGTCGTATTATATGAATATCTGATAGAGATGAAAGTGTCGTTTGCCATCAAGGAGATCTGATAGATGTCCAAGCAAACCATTGCCTTGAGATACATAAAATCACCAGCAGCCGGCTGCATAAGTGATGTATATTGAATTATGTGAGTGCATAATGTTTGTAATTACAAGTATCTCAAAGTATAACTCAGTATGTTTAACGTCATCCCTCTCCTAATGCTTCCACACTAAATTTCTGTTGCCATACTCTTTTAAAATAGAATAGCTGTCTTTGATAAGTAATTACCTAAAAATAGGAGATGAAATTATAGTGTCGCGAAATAAGACGAGAAGCTCCGTGACAATATCATTAAATTACAGCTTTATAGTTAGCTACAATAGCAGTTACGCAGATAATGGTTCATAGATGGCGCTTTGAATATTCATCGAAAAAGTTTTTAAAATGAAAATCGTGATTCGCCTAGGCGATCCACCTCCATCAAAGTTTCGTACTAAATTTGTGTTACCATAATCTTTTAAAATGTAATAGATGGATTTGTGTAGTAACTATCTAAAAAAAATAGGACATCGGATTGTGATGTCGCGAAATGAGAATCAATAATAAAGAAATTCACACTGAACCACAATTTTCATTTTAAACACTTTTTTTCGATTATTGTTCAAAGCGCCATACATGAACCATTAGCTGCGTAACTGCTGTTGTCGCTAACTATAAAGTTTTGAATTAATGGTATTTATTTCGCGACACTATAATTTCATCATTTATTTTTAGGTAATTACTTATCAAAGCCAGCTATTCTATTTTAAAAGATAATGGCAACGGAAATTTAGTATTGAAGCATTAGCCGAACGATAACGTTAAGAATGAACCTTTCATTTCGATAAAAAAAAACAATTTATATTTTATAACTACGAGTATTTTTGTACGATTAAGGCACCAAGAGGTTACAAAAATAGCACAAAGAGCACAATCATTACTATTCAATTTACGACTCGTATGAAGAACTGGATAAAATATACACTATCTCTAAATTAAATATACAGTTTCCTTGTAGAGTCGTTAAAAATAATTCCTTCAAATAATCGTAAATACAGTGTAATATAAAAATATTCGATATAAAATTATATTGAGTCGTAACCATCCACTGTGTGATTGGGCACAGATTTTGAAAAAAATGGTAATGTTTAGTGACATCTGTGTGAAAAATTAAGAACTAAGCGAAAGCGAGGCTTCCTCAGCTTCTTGTCGATAGTACGACCCGTAATCGGTAGATGGCGCTATGGTGCCTCCAAACCACATAGTCACTACATACAGCGACATCTACGAAAACTTTGCCAAACTAACACGACATGTTGGGCTCTGAATAATCTGGAGAAGCAGCTAGCTCAGTCTGTAGCAGCACCACTCCCCAGTAACAGATGGCTCTGCATGTCACGTGCTTCAAATCAATTCAAATGTTGAAATATTTTTTGAAATATAATTAATACAGTTATTAATCCTTAACAAATTGATTTGGAGGAATACGATAGTTATTGTGTTTACTACCTTTTATTGCATAAAAACATAGCCAATCATTCATTCATAGGCTGCGCGCAAGTATCCCGGGAGAAAATAATGTCTGGAGGAGAGTTTGTTGTGTATTTATGTTATATGGTTAAAAAAATACTATTTATGATTAGTGAGTACCTCCATCTCACCTGATGGTAAGTAAGGATACGGCCGTTGGAAGGTAAGCGTGCACACACAAAACCTCCATCTAATGAGGCGCTGGCACTGCTACCCTTCATACCGACATACAATAGTGCTATTAACACTGCTGTTTGTCGGCAGACTTCGATAACATCGTGGTAGCTAGCAAGGCGGACATAGAAAATACCCTACTAGGTAGTAGTGACGTTTATGCGTTTCAATAAGGGTTTTCGAAAAAGGTTGAAATATGTTGTTGTTTTTTAAGTTTACAACAGCCATTTAATGGTGGATACAATTTGGAAAACATTCTGAAAACTTCGGCAAAAATGTTCATTCATACAATCTTGAACCTGCTCACAAATCGATTGAGAAAGCCGGACATCCGCTAGACAAGTGGACAGACAAATGTATTTTTGCTCAAGCTCGCTCGTTTAAAACCTTGTCCAATCAGATTCATTTAAATTTTCGTTACATGTATTTTTCGAATTGTTAAATTTAATTTTTATAAAAAGGAACAAATGATACAGCTGCTCGTTATATAAAGAATTCTGGGAACAACTAATAAAATTACGAATATTGTCTGAATGTAACGGTAGCCGTGCGAGGTGCCCGCCCCGCGCCACCCCGCGCCCCCGCCCGCCGACTTCAGTGACAGCGGGACACCTGTGTCACAGCATTACGTACGACTGTACCTTTAGTACAGTCAGGATCATTACATCAGAATGAATGTGACATGGTACATTACAAAGTAGCTTTCGACTATATACATGTCGTGATTCGGACTTCAACTGACTGGTCTCACAATCCGCAGGTCGCGGGTTCGGGTCCCAGTGTGGGTTATCTCTGGTTTTCGGTTTATAAAACACCCGTAACAAAGGCTGCCTTCAAACGGCAAACTAGGCTACCACTGGCATGTTCTAGTTATATGAGGTGAGGAAGCCAGCCACGCAGCACCTTGTAGCTGCTGGTGAGCACGCTGCGAGCACTCCCTGAGCACGGGGGAACTCCCCGAGTCCTCAAAGTTGTCTAACGCGCCGTCAAGCTTTGATCTATCTTTTGTTTTAGTAGAATCGTCACTCACCGTCAGATGAGATGAAGGCCAAGTGTAAACCCAGTATACATTTACGTTATACGTTACGTTATATAAATATATATTTGTTGCGGTTGTGTATATGTAATCTGTAACGGCGGGTATCTGCCCGCGCGGCGCACTTTAATCAAATCTCAGTAGGAATGAAGATACTTCTTATTTATCTCAAAAATTATTTTAATGAAAAAAGGCGCCGGCAATTTTGCTACAACAAACATGAATGGGGGCCGTCATCCGGCAAAGATCCGCCTGAAATAAATCCTTGCGATTTGAATAAACTTGCTATTTGTCGTGAACTGAGGTGATCACCACAGCTATTACTGTTTTTTCTTCACTACCAAGGAAACTCACCGGCAGCTAGAAGAAACTATAAGGCTTCATTTCATGAACCGACTAACAAGAATCTGTTTATCTGGAGTTGTTTTCAAATTTATATAAATACTAGCTTCCGCCCGCGACTTTGTCCGCGTGTACTTCAGGATTTATTCTACTTGTTCGATAGGCATAGAAGGCATCTATCTCCATTTCCAGCATAAGGTACAAAATAGTGTTTATTCTGTTACGTAGGCTAATAGTTTAAATAAACAAAAGAAATTTCGATATCTGACGTAGTACATTCAAATAGTCTTCACACTAATATTATAAACGCGAAAGTTTGTATATACGAATTACATATTCTATGGTCGGTTGCTAGGCAACGCGTTTTTGTTATGCCCAAATTGCCCATGTAATCCCACTAATATTATAAGTGTGATTTTGTACAATTTACACAATATGTCTTTATAAATTATAGCCTTTATGTTATTCTGATCTATAAGCTATATTATTGTAAAGTTTCATTCAAATCCATTCAGTAGTTTTTCCGTGAAAGCGTCACAAACATCCAAACATCTAAACATCCAAACTTTCACACTTATAATATTAAGTAGGAAGTAGGATGGTCCATTCACCATTTATTACGATACAAGCTGTGTTGCAAGTCAAGTACGCATTTCTACACAGCTTGCCGTCTGGACTCAAAATTGTTTTATTGTTTTGTGATCAATTTCAGTCCTTTCCTGCCGCGCTTCGCGGATGGTTGTGCGTAAAGTACACGTATTCGAGCGCTTTGCGCGTCAATAAGAATGTCGGTGGACAAACCGATAATCATCAATGAGTTTTTAACGTTTGTACAAAACAAATCCGAAGTATTGGATGAACTAAGTATTGTTCAAATATGTGCATCGAATTTTTCGGACGCTGAAATAGAAGCAGGGAAGAACGTCTTGTACGAGCTTATCCCGGATGGATCGAGAAATGTGCACAGGAAGGGACCTGACAAGGCTAAGAAAGACATTAAAGATGTTATTAAACTTTTAAAAGAATCACCAGTTACTGACCACCCACAATTTGTGGCGAAAAATCTTAACCGACTCCCGCCAGTCACGTTTGATCACGTTGATGTGTGCCGACTCCTAAAAGACATTGCCTATTTGAAGACAGAACTGCAAAATCTACATGAGAACACGGTCTCGAAAACCGAGATGACAAAAGTACTTGACGAGCTTAAACTCCTAAGAAATTATGTTCATAATACTAATGACAAGGATGCAACAAAGTCATCTGCGAATAGGAGGAAACCACGCGCTCGTAGGAACTGCGACACAAACAATGAGTCATCGGACAGCGAGCAGAGAGCCGAGAACCGGTCGTCGACGCCTCCCCCGCCGCCGCCGCCGCAGCCGCCTCGGCAGTCGGCCGCGGCTGGCGCGCGACCCATGAACAATGGCACTGCTGATAAGGTGACTAATCGTGGGAGTAGCTACAAAGACATTGTATCTACGGGGCATCAGCGTAAGGTCGATAATGAGGGCTTTGAGACTGTTCAATATAAGAAAAATAAACCGTCTAGCCGACGGAACATGCGTGGAACAGGTGCAGTAGAGGCATGCTCGCGCTTACGAGTGGCTGACGTCCCTTGCTCCGTATACGTGTCCAGAGTATCCAAGGATATAAAGGAGGATGGCATAAAGGATTATATCTCAGGGATGAATGAGGAATGCGTCAGCGTAGAATTGCTTGAACAATATCACACGACTTCATTTAACTTGTCGTTATTTTGAGCAGTAAACTGAAAACATTCCTAGATAGTAGTTTTTGGCCGGTGGGAGTGGTGTACCGCCGGTATAGAGAACGCACGGTCCACTCCGAAAGAAAATCAATTAATGTTAAATAAAGCTATAAAAGGCATAACAATAGCTTCCTTTAACTGCAAATCAGTCAAAAGGTCAGTGGAACATGTACGCGAGCTGTGTAAGACTGCAGATCTGGTGGCGCTTCAGGAGACGTGGCTTCTTCCGCACGATCTCAACTTCTTGAACGAAGTTGATAAAGATTTTGGGTGCGTCGCAAAGTCATCCGTGGATACGTCGGCGGGGGTTCTGCGGGGTCGCCCATACGGAGGCGTGGCCCTCATGTGGCGAAAGTCTCTCCTAAGTAACGTGTCTCCAGTGGAGTGTGCGAATGACCGTTTGGTGGCTGTGCAAGTTGATTTGAATAGTCGCCAATTTATCGTGGTCTCGATTTACATGCCAGTCGATAAGGAAGAGAACCTCACTGAGTTCACGGACTGCCTCGCGGGGATTACAGCTATTATTGAGGATAATAGTTCAGCTGCGGTCTACGTGCTGGGTGACTTTAACGCTCATCCAGGATCTAGGTTTGGCGATGAGCTCTTGTCTTTCTGTGGTGACCACTCATTATTCTGCTCTGACCTCGAGATGTTGGGCAGTGGACACAGTACGTATACCTTTCTAAGTGAATCGCACGGGACGAAGAGGTGGTTGGATCACTGCATCACGACGCAAGCTGCGCGTGACACTGTGACGTCAGTGCGTGTGGACTATGACGTGTGCTGGTCGGATCATCTACCGCTGATCGTCGTGTGTAATGTCGGAATGATATCATGCCAAAAACCAGTACCTAGCGATAATAGTGAACGTAAGAAAATAATATGGGGTAACCGTGACCTAGACCAAATAAATGAATACGCGAAAGAGTGTTCTGAGAGTCTTTCTAGTATTAAGTTTTCTAGTAGTTGTACAGACTGTGATGTATTTACTTGTAAGATTCACTTAGCAACCATTGACAAATTATATAATGATATTGTGTTTACTATGCAGAATGCAGCTATAGTTAGCGCTGATTCGGTTCGTGCTGCGCGGAATAGAAAGAAATATGTTACGGGCTGGAACTACCACGTTCGTGACTGCCATGACCTCGCTAGACAGTGTTACAAGTGCTGGGTAGATGCTGGTAGACCTGACTATGGGCCGGTGTACGATGCAATGTACAATAGTAGAAAGGCATTTAAAAACAAGTTGAAATGGTGTCAAAACAATGAGGAGAAAATGAAAATGAATATTTTGGCATTACATAAACGGGACAAAAATTTTGTTAAATTCTGGAAGGCAACAAAAAGTCTAAATCACAAGGGAAGTGCACCTGTTAGTGTAGACAACACGCAAGGTGACAAACAAATCGCTGACCTGTTTGCGCATCATTTTAAGGTAGATCCACTACCTTGTGAGGATGTACCTGGCACGCATATCCGTCCATCACCGACACTAATGACCTTTGATACGCCGCCATTTTCGGCAACTGATGTTGCAAAGGTCGTTAAAGACATGAAGCGTGGTAAATCACCCGGCATTGATGGACTGAGTATCGAGCACATTCTCTTCGCTGGGGACGGGATCTGTGAGTCTCTAGCAGACCTGTTTAATGTGTGCATGAGTTTTTGTCACCTGCCCAGCAACCTAATGAGGACAGTGGTGGTTCCAGTTCCTAAAAGTAAGACAGGGGATTTATCAAGCCTCTCGAACTATAGGCCCATTTCATTGGGTACTATTATAGGTAAAGTTCTTGAGAGACTGATTTACCCCAAAGTACATAAAAATGTCATTATAAATGATGCTCAGTTTGGTTTTCGTCCTGGTCTCTCAACAGACTCTGCGATTTTTAGTCTTAAAAGTACTGTGAATTACTATACTAGTCGAGAAACATCTGTATACGCGTGCTTTTTAGACCTCAGCCGGGCGTTTGACCTTGTCAATTATAATTGGCTTTGGGAGAAGCTCTCCAGGTCTGAAGTACCGAGAGGAGTCGTAGATCTGTTGGGGTATTGGTATGAAAACCAAACGAATTGTGTGAGATGGGGCGACTCGACGTCTAATGACTACAGATTAGACTGCGGAGTACGTCAAGGTGGGCTAACCTCTCCGGACCTCTTCAACGTGTTTGTCAATGATCTGATCGTGGAGCTGAGGAGCACCAGGATCGGTTGTCACATTGGCACGACTTGCTTAAATAATCTTAGCTATGCGGACGATATGGTGCTTCTTAGCCCCTCGATTCACGGCTTAGCAAAGTTATTGGCCATATGCGAGAAGTATGCAGCACGCTATGGCCTTAAATACAATGTGAACAAAACCGAACTCATGGTTTTTAAATGTGGAAGAGGCCCGGAGAGGGTGCCGTCTGTGTATTTAGATGGTGCGCCGATACGTAGGGTTGGACGGTTCAGGTACTTAGGACATATTCTGACTGAGGATCTTCGTGATGACGACGACATAGAGCGGGAGCGCAGGGCTCTGGCCGTGCGGTGCAACATGCTCGCGCGTAGGTTCGCCAAGTGTAACGATGACGTCAAGAACCTGCTGTATAAAACATACTGTCAATGTTTTTATACGTGCCAGCTGTGGGTCAAGTACACAAAGCGTTCCTACAGTACCATCAGGGTCCAGTATAATGATGCATACCGTATCCTGATGAAACTGCCACGTTTCTGTAGCGCGTCGGGCATGTTTGCCGCAGACAGAATACCTGATTTCTTCGCTGTAATGCGATCCCGAGTAGCATCATTCTGGGATCGCTTGCGGTCGTCTAATAACGAGATCATCAGTACGATTTGTGAGCGCCTGGACAGTCCAATCTTCCGGCATTGGGTTTCTGTGCAGCGCGAACCGAACCACAAGTAGAATAAGTGCTCACTACGCACGGTGTTGTTTATGTTGTATATTGTATTGTTATTGTGTTTTCTGTGTGTTGTTATTTAGTTTTTTATGCATTTTTTGTTTATATTGTGACTATGGGTTTATTGCCCGAAATAAAGAAATATTATTATTATTATTATTTCCCAGTCTTTGTTCATCAATGATCAGCATGAAGCCAGTATTCTACGACTAAACCTCAGCACGCTTGTCTCCTGATATTTAACTACGCTCGTGCGGTATTCTGTGGATGAGTCATAGCTTTTCGTCAAAAGTTTAGTTTGTTACTGGAACACAAATATCATGTTAAATTAAACTTCTGTCTCAGTGAATGCGGGCGGGCGGGCTATAGTACACATGGGCGGGCGGGCTTACTGCTCTGCAACTCGCTTGGGATACTAATTGTTATAGAAACCAGTGGTACTGGTCTCTGGGTAATTTTCCCGCCGATTTCTCCCCGAGAGGAAATCTCTCGTTACGGAATAAGCGATGTATCGTGGCAGCCTCGCGGACCCCGTCGCGGCGCCGCTAGGGCTCCGCCCCGTCCCCGGAAAATCTCGTGATGAGCTTTTAACGATTCTCGCAGACACACTGTTTTTTTCACGTTCGACGATGTTTTTTCCCGTTTTAATGACACTGTTGACTCCCGCTAGGTTTTTCCCTTTTGTGTTATTTTGAATATATTTTATTCATACGGGTTGAATTCATTTCGGTTCGGCGTCAAATATGGTTTTATTCAAAGCTTCGTTGCGACAATTTCGCTTTATCTGATTTTTCGTTTTGTAAATCATATTTTACACTCATATTTGAGCTTTCAGAAGTGTGTAAATGTATATGTCGGAATTAACTATGTTTATATATATGTTCGTGCCATGCTCGGCACACTGGTTCAAAAATTGACAACTTAATTAATACTAAACACACAGACAAGCATTAACAATTAGCATTAATAATTGCAGCTTGAGAGACAAGTTTTACATATATAAATGTCATATATGTGCTCAATACAAGCAGCTGGTTGTGTCGTCGTAGTATCGTAACGACGTCGTTGCAATTTATTGGACCTAAAAAGTCTTTACCAATATCAATTCTAAAATAAATAATGATCCTAATTAATAAAAACCGGCTAGGGCTCGATGCAGAACCCACACCACCTCTCACGCGCGTGCCTGCAGGCAGTGTACATGTGGTACAGTACACAGCACGTTATTATTAATGAACCCCTCTAGAGAGCTGGCGGGGCTGGTGGGGCGCGCGTGTGGAGGTATCCAATTACCGAGTCATTACGTCGTGGCGGCGCGCTGCACGGCTGGCTGCACGCGCGCTGCACGGCTGGCTGCACGCGCGCCTCGCCGACGTCACGCTCCGATGAACAACTATATTTTTATTTCACAGACGCCGCAGCAGCGACAGTTTTTTTAAAAAGTGTCACGTCATCGTAGTCTCTGGCGCGTTCTCGTGCACTGTCGCCCCTCATTGGGTTTGTAACTGATGTGTCTGCAGTCGAGGGCGCTAGCAAAAGCCTGTTTAAAACAAATATCAAATGTTTTTACTTCACTCGGTTTGCACTCACTTTTTCATATAAATTATTTGTTTATTTTATATAGTTATAAAAGTTAAAGACTTGAAACTGCGCTTACTTTAATGACGAGCGCGCTTGGCTGTAATCCGCAATAATAGTTCGCAGTACATATTTCAAGGAGGCTGCATTTTCTCTCAGTTGCAAGCGGTACGAGTATAATTTTCCCGTGTTTGAGAACATAATCTCTCTGTAATCCCTCCCTGAAACGTAGCACCGGTGCTCTAGCCGCGTCGTAGCTACATCGTAGCAGCATCGTAGCAGTATCGTAGGAGGATATTATTCGTGACGTAGCCATGTCGTAGCAGAGTTTGGTATATTTGCGTCTCATCTTTGACTATCTGATGACTATCACTCTCACTATGTAGAAACATGACTTGGTGTAGTGTCATGTCATATTTGCAAAGGTCCTCCTCACCATTCCCTCATCTCGTTTTTCACCTGCTATATATCAAACCGACCAAAATCCGTTGAAAATTCGAATTTTGGATTCATACAATTCGCACATAACCTTGTGGCGGGGGGCCACTGAACCCAAGGTATTGGCGTAGGTACTTTATTGCATTTTATTGAAATCTACCTACCTCTAACCTGGAGGAGATATTTGGGCCAGATTTTTATTATATAAATGACCAACTTAACTGTTAGTTCATGCAGCCGCGTGAAGGTGGTGCGGAGATACAACAATTACTTTACTGAGTCTTTTATTACGACATTGATACAATTCCACTTTAACGAAAGAAATGTGTTATTACTGTAGGAACATTTTCATTTATAAACTGTTGTTGGTAAAATATTGTGTTTAACGAAATGTCCACTCAAAGTGACAAACTGTAACGAACCTGTCACGTGTCGCTCCCATATTTCAATACTTGTTCAGAGTCAAGTGTTGCGAGCTCGTGTTCGCCAGAGAGCTTATGTCAAAGCTACCACCGTTAGGTTCTGGTGAGCGTAAGTTGTTTTTTACTCTGTGGTGTAGTATACCTACCTCCAGTCAGACAGTATATCGTGTAACACTGCTCAATGTGTGCAGTCCGGGCTCCTGCGGTGCAATACAAACAGCTCGGCATGCGGGCCCCCGGGCCCCCGCGCCCTCGCACGGCGAGAGGTAACTAACCGCACGGGTCCGCGCCCTCCTCCGACACTCACCGTGCGGGTCTATGTTTGTATTTGACGACTCCACCGCTGCAGTTGCGGCGGCGTGTATGCTTCTAATCTCATACAGATAACCACAAGATACGGATCACATTATATACGATTTATACGAATCAACTCAGTACAAGAGCTCCTGTATCCGGTAAAAATCTGTTGTTAGACCTCATTGTATTATTTTCGCCTCTTTTTACTAAACAGTAACCTCATGAGTATCGGTCGAGGCGCGGTAACTAAACTCTACATAAATATAACTTGAATTTGCCGAGCCGTGCGTCGGATGCTAAACAGCAATTAAATAAATAATTAACGTCATTTTAATGAACATTATGTTACGCGCCGCCCGCCCGCCCGGGTGACCGCGAGCAATTAGCGCACCGCGCGCCGCCCGCCCACCGCCCGCATGCAGCGTGCTACATCGGCGCGGTCACCGTGTTCACAAACACATTCATTCATGACAACTTCACCATGGATTACCCTCCCAGTACCGACATAATCTGTTACGAATGCAAAATAATTATAGAGTTGAAGAAAAAAGTTTTATGTAAGAGTATTTATAGCCAGGCTAGTTAGCAGCATGTAGGTACGTAGCACTCAGCAGTCGACACATCGACAATGAACCAGACACAGACATGGAACGAGGTGATATGATTGTCGAACCGTCTCATATCGTGTGCATCGCAGCTTAGAAGTCACTATAAAGCACCTGCCCAAGGCCAATCTCGAACATGAACCGTAGGAAAGGCCTGGGTTCGGAGGACCTAATACTTTCCGTTGCGTCAGTGTGGCCTCCGAGGGGTCTGTTTCTACTTTGAACTTAACTGTCTCTCACTCAATTACTGTAATTCGTAATCATTTCATTTTTCATTCATCAGAGTCTATCTCAGAATATACCAACACTTGATCTAGCCATTATTTTAAAATGCAGAAAAATACTCGTATACGTTACTCTGTTAATTTCAGTGTTATGCTCCACCTAACCTGCGACCCGACCATGCCTAACTTGCTTGCTTCAATAAACTCTCATGACTTTACCCGCCTCGATATCGGGGCGTCGGGCGTCGGGCGTCGGTTCACGAGCCAACTCTCAGCTTTCACAGTTGAACATTAGATCCCCTTCACCCTTGCTCCCCCCATCCCCGCTGCACAGTGCTGTGTAAACCCTTCTCGGAGCTAGTGTTTGGGTGGATGCGATCTGCCGCCGCCTGGCGCGCCTATGTGTGTCTAGAGCTAGACTCGTGCGGCACTAGAGCGCGGGCAGGGAGAGGGCGGCCGGCACTTCAACGATCTAACGCCTCGCTACCCTCGCCCGCTGCAGCCGGGATCAGAGCAGGGCTGGCGATCTTTCACATGGTTATAATACACTTTAAAAGCTTCATGTATTGCATTGTTGTACAGTTTGCAAGCAGGATGCCAACAAAGTCTGTATAAGTTACATGTAACACGACTGTAGTCGTTGGGAACACTACGATCTAAGTTGTAGACGAAAGTGTCTAACCTGGGACAGATCGTACAACTAGGTAGGTCCAACTTAAACAAAGAGGTCAACCGAAGAATCCAACTCGGCTGGGCAGCGTTCGGGAAATTACGGCATATCTTCTCGTTCAAAATACCTCAGCGTCTAAAGACAATCTTTCTTCATGTTTTTAAACAGTGCGTGTTACGACAAACGGAACTTAAACGTGGACTACGAGTACGACTGACGAGTCAGTGAGCTGAAGTGTCACTGGGCAGGTCGCAGCGCTCGAAGAATCGATAACCGATGGAGATTAATAGTTCGGTGGTTCATATCGCGCCTTCCTGCAATGATGGAGCGGCGGCCTTGTTTAGGTTGCGGGATGCAAGAGGCTCGGAACTGGTCAATGTGGCATTCCAATGATGATGATGGCATGTAACTGAAATCTAGATGGAATGGAAATCAATATCAGTTCTTTTACGCCCGCTTCGGGGCTGGGATATGTCCGTTACGCAGATCAAACGGACACAATTTATAGTACTTAACAACAAGCATAGCACTAAATGAAGCTGTATAAGCCGAGTCGCAGCCCTGACGCGCGCCGAGCTGACTGTCGACAATATGCCTTCCGCCGTCCGCCGTCCGCCGGCTTACCGCCCACGTCACCGCGTGCGTCATGCAGGTGTGTGAGACATTATTCCTGCAGTGCGGCTCCCAGCTCGTGGCCGCCCTTTTATTGTGAGTCGGCCGCAGTCCGGCGCTATGCCTGCGGGCAATCACGCCCCGACGTCGACGTCTCGGAGCTCCACCGGGGCGACGTCAAGGGGATTTATTTGTGAGCTTGGTTTGTGAAACGTCCACAAAGATTTTACAAAGAGTATTATTACGCTGTAGTACTACACGTCGTCGAGCGGTGGTTTTATCTCATCATGTTCCGGTGAGACCTCCACCGCCCACACATACGGAGCTCACCAAAAAGCCTTCGTCTATGATCGCTGAAATTATTGACTAGTAGAAGTACAGAATAGAAGCACATAACAAAATGTCAACCACCACCCGAACACTGTACACATCGGTACTCAAAGTCACATAATACGAGTATCCTGCAACTGAAACATATCCCTGTTGAGTGCAGCTGTAAATCTGGTTAAGTATCAGTGGTCCGGATGGCGGGGGCGGGGGTGTGTTTGCCAACTAATGCGTGTTCGCGTGTCAGTTGTGTGTTGTTTGCGCTCTCGTTGAAGCTGGCAGGTCAAACATCAAGGAGGCACTCAAACGTGGGGTCCCGGCGCCCCCTGTGTTCTCGGAGGAAGAGGACGACTGGTTGCGCCGCGGGACGGTCAATAAAGTGTCTCACTGTACTTTACAACAGAACAATACGAGAATGTTACATTACTTCTCGAAAGTACTGTAAGAACGATAGGTTGCTATGCAGTATCACTGACTGACGGTGCTCTGGCTGCGAGAGGAGCTCATCTCGGGAGGGGATCGCTGCTCAGAACAACTACCTGCTTGAAACATAGGATGCCTTTACTTAAGAGTAACTTCTGTGAGAATCTGGACAGAATTCGCACGTAAGTAAATTGCACTTTTTATTTATTAGCCACGTATGAGACCAAAGCCGAAAGCTACCTCTGAAAATCACTTGTGTAAACATGTGTAATATACTTAACTCTATCACGATTTAAACATTTAACATTGTGAGCGTGAGGGACGAGCTCGCGGCCCGCGGCATGCAGAGATGTAGTGTTCTCTGCAGTAGGTAAATAACTCCCTAGACATTCTGATTGTACCCGGTTGCTGATTATTACTTAGGATTGAATAACCAATCTATATACCCAGGTCGTATGTATAAGAGTTCTTGTTTATCTACAGATCCATAACAGAAGATCATTTTATTTTGTATTTGAAAGTGATGCGACAGTCCAAAGCTAAGCAGTTCGTTTCGCTTGACTTCCATATAAAAGCAAAGGACAACACAAACACTTTACAGGGCGTTTAGCCTTTGACATGTATATCAAACAGCGAGTCAACACGGCGGCGCGGGCACGGCGGGGAGAGTGGGTGGGGGTGAGAGGGGTGACTCTCTCACACTCATTACATCACTTCTGTAGAACACGCAGCGAACATGTAACAGCTTTATGTCGAGGATTTCTTTGAGACAGCCCTCCCGGCGTGCCTAGACACACAGCCAGCCGCCGCGGCCCTCACACCCGGCGGCTGCGAGCCCCCAGGACTTGTTTGTTTACGCTTCATTTACCCGACACACAGTATTATTGTGACTCCAGGTCTCGGGCGTGCAGCTGTCTTTGTAATGAAACAGCGCGGAAAAGGGGTTAATACTTTATATGTTTTATTCAGTGACCGCGAACGAATCTGCGGAGGGTTTATAGATAGTTTCAATTTCGACTATTTTATCGACGAGGACTCATCCTAAACCCGGATTACAGTAAAATACAATTTAGTAGGGTGTAATCCCCTCAAAGCGTCCGTCGCGTTACCTCGCGCTCGCTCCAGGTAGGACCGGCCGGTGTGTAGGGTGCGGTACACACGGCTGACGTGAGCGCTGCGACCCTCCCGACCAACATTCGAGACGAGCGATATTGAAATTCCCTCATAGACGTATTCGGTATATATTGGTTTTAAAGTTTCTCGGTCGCTCCAGACGCCCTCTACTCGGTCTACTCGTTTAAAGTTCAGTAAAGTATCGGGAAGCTGTCCGCCAGACGCGGCGACGCGCTCAGCTGTCTTCTGCGGATGTTTGAGATGTGTACCTGCAGCCAGGAGACCAGTCGGGTCTTCAGGTGTAGGGGTGGTGAATCAATTACAGATCGAACGATGAGTCTTGCATCTCATATTTCATTTCATTTATTTAATGTAAAACTTTAAACAAAACAAAATGCATCACCATACAGGTGTACCCAGTTCGACGGTGTAGTTACTATTATTTCACCAGAAAATTTCTTACAGTTGGTACATAGCAAATTAGAGTCAATAAAAAATCTTTCACATCTGTAAGTACAACCTACTCCTGCAAAACAAATTGATTAGGAGCCGGGACCGAGGGCAACCCTCAACGTAAGCTTTCTTGTTATGTTAACATAAACACCCCTTCAACGCATGACGGTGGGCGGTGGGCAGTGGGCGGTGGACGGTGGGCACGCATGGACTCGGGCTGGTGCCCGCGACGTGACCGGAATGGGCACCCCGCCGCTACGCGCACTGCTCATATCCGCGGACTAGTCGACAGTTATTGATACGTATTGCTGCTGAATGGAACGAGAATTAATTGTAACCTCGTTTTGATGAATTGATTTCGTAATTAAAGTCGCAGGTGTTAGTCGGATGAAGGCGGCCCAGCCCCGCGGCCCAGCCCCGCGGCCCAGCCCCGCGGCCCAGGCCCGCCGCGAGCTGCCTGCAACGCATTAGACGCTATTAACAAGTCACGTCTGGCGATATAGCTTCTTGTTGAAGCAAATTAATACTATAGCAGATTTACGTATTGTAGAGTATAGGTGGCGATAGTACGTATATCAAACACAATGAAGTAGTTACACGGAAGCCAGCGATATGTTGTAGTGGTACAGTTACGGAGCGGAGTGTGTGTGTGTGTGTGTGGGAGAAATGTTTGTGTCGTGCTGTGCTCGGGGTACGTTTTCAATATCAAATAAATTAACGCGTTCAAAAAGAACTAAAAAACTTGAGAGGTGTCAAGGGACACCCGGATGGAACGAAGTTCCTTTCGATTAATTACTGAAGGAATTGTAATAAAAAAAAAATTTTTTTTAAGATATTATGACGCGTACACTTGCTAAACACACAAAATGTGTAGATTGTAATGCGTGTGACTTGGTTATCACAATAATAAAGAGAGGGTATAGTGCGTACTTGCTGAAAGTACAAAAGCATTTATTATTATCTGTATATAATCTCTACTTACCTAACTCCATCAGCAATATCCGGAACTTGTGCAGAAACACTGTCAGGATTCATTATTATTATTATTTTTTATTATTTACAAAAAACCTGTATACACTCAACAAAAATAATCGTCGCGTCACCACACTGTTCAATGCTAAATAGAAATGAAAATATATGGCTTGCTTTCTATAAGAGAGAGAGAGACAGACAGAGAAACATGCGACGCCGCACAGCTTACAATAGCTTACTATAGCAAAAAGTGTCGTGACAACTTTTCGTAAGAATTTTTTCCGTCTAGCCCCCTTTCACAACGCGCGATAAGGAACTTCGCGCGTTGTGAAAGGGGGCTAAAACCGACTTCAAGTGCCTGTAAAAATGTGTTAGAGTTAGAATTATCTGGGTACATATATTTGGTTCTTGTTGATTTTCTCAAAAAGCGCTCAATCGATTTCGATAAAATTTATACTTTACCACCTCTGAAGTATGCTCTATCAAATTTAAAAAAAATCATCAAGACCAATTCACAACTGGCAGATTTTTTATCAAAAAAACATACATTCCAATTGAGAACCTTCTCCTTTATTGAAGTCGGTCGATACGAGAAGTGGTTGGTTGTGACGTCGAGATATAGATATTGTTATTTAAATGCGGACGTATGTGATGTCACAATCTATCTTTTAAAAACCAGCCAAGTGTGAGTCGGTCTCACGGTTCAATGGATCCGCCATGGAAAGAAGCACCAATAAGTTGCATTTTCCCGCAGCATAACTGAGTTTGTTGAGTTTTTATGGTGATTTAACAAATACTACACAACTTCGCATAGGTGTTCGTGTAATATTTTATTACAGATTTTTCACTGTGGAAACTTCGGAGATGGTGTTTGATGGTGTGGATGGTTTTGTCGCATGAGGTGGTGCTGCCGCGGTGCCTTCGGGTGCCTGTGGGTGCCTGTGGGGCACCGTTCAAGTAATTATGTTTTATTTTATATTTTGGAATATGACAGTGAGTTTATATATTCCGACGTAATGCAATGTACAGTCCGGGACGTGCGCGCTGCACATCGGCAAGCAGCGCATTTCCGAATAAAACCGAATACTAATTTCCATGTTTTATTATTATGTGTTTGTTTGTATTTAATACAAACCGTAATACGGTTTAAAAAACATTTATTTTCATTAAGTTTATAAATCACTGACATGAAAAACAACAAACACAAACAAACACAACATTAACCGTAGGGTAGTCCAATCGTAACACAGTGTGTACGGTTTATACTAGAACAGCTGCGGGTAGATCAGATACTGCCTAGTTGCTGCAGAGAACAATGCCGAGTCCGACGGGCATGGTATTAGATCACATTCACATTGCTTCTTTAAAAAATAGAACATACCAATTTGATATTTACTATTAGGATAGCCTTTTAAAATGTAGTTCTTTAATTATTTTCATGAAGACAATGAGTGACTGACTTTCTTTTATACTGTTAGGCAACTTGTTGCATAATTTAACTCCTTCATGCAATATATTTTGCCATAATTGTATTATTAGATTCATTGTTTATCAAAATTTGAATTCAGAATTAAGTACTTTATTTTTGTTTTGTTTAATTCCTGCGTGAACTATATAGAGCTGTTAAACTACTTTCTTTGTTATCTTATATTTGTTGTTGTTGTTAAACCCTTTTATAGTGTTTATAGTCAATGATTATTACTTATTCTAGATAATTCCACGTGACTGACCATGTAAAGGTTTCCCTTTTTTCTCTAGTTGTACGATGGCATATATATATATATATATATATATATATATATATATGTTATATATATATATATATATGTTGTTTATATATATATATATATATATATATATATATATATATATATATATATATATATATATATCTGGACGCGACAGCACTCTATCGCATTTGTACCAAGATTGACAAATGTTGGCAAACGTAATATAATTTGTGTGCGACAAAGATAACCCTCTACGAAATCGAAAATAGACGATTATCTCTTACTAAATGACGATGTGCAGTTTTTACGGCCCCGAACTGTAGTAAACATTTGTTTATAGAGTCACGGATTGATATTTACGACCGTAAACACGTAATGGAATATGATGTCGGCTCGGCTAGGCGTGACGTCACGCCAGCCTAGCTCCCGCAGGAAATGACTCCCCCCTCCCCTCCCCCGACACCCCCTCACCGCCGGGATCCTCGCTAATACATTATGAAATACACCTCGGTCCGTATGTTGGTACGCGCCGAGCGGAAATTTGAAAGCCAGCCTCTTCCGACGAGATGTAGTAATTAAATTTGAGATTTGTAATACCGAGATAGAGGTCGCAGCCTCCCGCGCGGATCCACTCCCGATAATGTGCTGAGATGATCCGTGCGGAGGGGTCCCGCGAGCGCGGGCGGCGGGGACCTGCCTCCACTCCCGCGAGCACACCGTCCACGAACAGACTACATTATAATGAGTACAAGTATTTTTAAGTCGCTCTAACAAAGTTGCTTAACAGTTTGTTACTGATATTGACATTACCACGGCAGCCCTTCAGTCGGCTCTGGTCCACATGTGTCAGCCCCGCAGAGGCCCGCAGCCACTGGACCCCGCGCTACCTCGTCACTCCTTGTGATGATTGTATTTAAAGTTGATCTGAACAATTCAGAAATAGTTATTTTTATTTATTTTATAATCAACTTTACATTTCATTGTGGAAATTATTCAAGAACTAGCTTTTGCCCGCGCCTTGTTCCGCGTGACCTCAGACCACCCCAACAAAAGGAATGACATCAAACTCACTTTTCAACCGATTTCAAATGAGGAGGAGGTTCTCAATTCAACTGTATTTTTTCATGTTTGTCACCTCAGAACTGTCAACTGGATGAACTGATTTTGATGATTATTTTTTTATAGCTGGTGCTTCCAGTGTGGTACCATTTCAATTTGGTCCAGTTCTGACAATGACATGCACTTCGGGCAGTTGAAGTCAGTTAAAGTTATTTTTGAACGCTTTAATTATGAATTTATAATATTATTGTGGATAAAGGATTTGACTGTTCAGATAATGGAAAACTATTCGCGGGGCCACCGCATAACTAAATCTATGTTAATCCAGTGTGAAGTCTAAATAAGCTAGAAGTTTGTTGATGTCGCCCCCTCCGGCGCCACGCTCGCGGTGTCGTGCCGGCACAGCGCCGCGGGCGCACGAGCGGCGAGACAGTGCCACAGCAACGACTACTGCAAACTCACCAGCGCTTCAATAAAGTATTCACAAAGTATTATGTCACTCAGCAAACATTTAGTGGAGCTAAATGAAGTTATAAATTCATTTAGAATCTACGTATGAGAAGTGAGTTGTCCCGTTCCTAATGCACTCCAGATGATCCTTCCACCAACTCACATACATAATTGTACTACAGACATCACGACAAGTCCACATCAATAGAAGCTCTCCTCAATGCATCTAGTTAGTGGCATTTGGAACTCATTGTTACGAGCCACGATCGACCGCAGACCTCGATTGTTCAAGGACTGGCGCTCTATCCAACCATGCATTAGCACTGTATACGACGGCAAGTTAAAATAGCACGGCGCTAGTTCATACCAAAATCATCAGTCTGCACTAGGCTTTCTATAAATTAAAGAAACACGCGCTGGTGGGAGGAGGTGCGGCCGACGGTCGTTAGTCCAGCAGGGGCCCGTCATGCTGTCTTGTCTCGAACCTCTCTGAGGCCGGCTCGGTGCACTGACGGAGCGCGGGGTGCGGAGGAGGGGCTGCGTGTATGTGTTTAGAAACTGATCACTTGTGTGTGTGCGTGTGTGGTAGATGGCACCGAGACCAGTCACCACCAAAAATATATTTAAAAAGCCGTGTCGAGTTCTCCGTCGTTCACGCAAGGGGTGGTGGGCGCGGTGCGCGGCCATCCGCGAAGATACACGGAGCTCTTTCAGCATTTATTATGTTCACGAGTTATTTATTGGGTCGGCACAGCGCCAAGTCACAGCCAAGTACCGACGCACTGCCGCGTGCCGAGACCACGGACGCGTGCCACCTCACTCGAGTCAAGATCGACGCTCGAGGGATTCAATTGACACGGATCATTGGTCGTTCATAACTCACTTAGCCGGTACGTCTATTCATACTATATAATGACTGCCTATAACAAGTCGGCTTCAGCAATGTAGGACGCCTAATTGGATGCCTGGTAGCGGACGTGCAGTGCCACTACGGGTAACGGGTCATTGTTGCGTCAGATCTAAAAAGGATTGATTTGTGTCGTGTATTCCTAGGATATCAAGCTTTCATAGCACTCGTACAACGTGTTTTTATAAAGAAGGCTATTAAACTTGTGCACCCACCATGTACCTCTAGTTATCCGATATCGTTTGTCGTCGAGCGTGGACCCGCCCACCCGCTCTTGTAATGGCACTCATGATGTAGTTGTGTGGCTCGTTTGACAGACAGCTGCTCTACTGTTGCGGGTGGACTTCTGAAGTTACTCCGCGGCCATTAGTTGCTTGACCGAGATACACAGTAGCCTATGTCTGCTGCTGTGACGAACAGGAAGGACGAACAAGCTAAAATCAATCAAAACAACTACGATCATCAAATTAATATTAGTATGATGGGCATGTAGGTCTACTGGTAGTGCACCAGCTCTGTGCGTCGTCCCACTGCGTCCTCCGCTGGAGAGCTCTCCGCGGCCAGCGATGTCTACCTTCAGCCACGCCTACACCGCGCTCCATAGTTCATTGAAGGTCATTATATTGCGACCAACCTAGTTGTCATTCATGCCAGCCCCTGGTCGGACAATCATCGGTTATTCAAGTCTGTACAGACTATACACATAAAAGTCATAAAAACATTCAAATAAAAAAGTGTTCCTTGTAAATTGGGCAGTTGCCGCAGAACCAAGCGAAAAATGTTTCGTCAGAGCACCGCGCCAGCCGCCACGCGCCCCCACGCGCCCCCACGCTGCCAGTATGCATGGTTGTTGTCCGCGAATCAAACCGTCCGTGTGTCCACCTGCACCAACGATGTCAGTCCGCATCCTCCGCGCACGGCGCGGGCGACGCTCCCAGGCACGCGGTGTGTGTGTGTGTGTGGTCCTGCGGTCGCAATCAGGGAGCTATTCACTGATATTGTTTGTTTACATTCGATCCTATATCAATGCAGACAACAGACATTTTTAAGCTTCAATATTGATTCATCGGGCTCTCGAACAATTTTCCACCAATATTTTTTTTTAATATTGGTTTAACATCGGTGTTGAACTGAATATTGAATATCGGAGGCTGCGATGATGACGGAGCAAACTAAAAGATGTACAAAATTAACGGACTGTAATCATGAATGTAAATCAATCTCCCGGAGCTCCAAAATTAAGAAATTTAATAAAATTCATCCTGCGCCCCGAGCTCCGGCATCGATTAATATTTTTAATACCGTCAAAGAGTTGGGAACGAGCGGTCCCGGGGTTTTAATAAATCCCGGGGAGGCGGTTATTACATCAAGGAATCCCGGGACGCGGCGGGACCGGGAAACTATTGGAAGGAAATTTTAATCCTCTCGCGTCGACGTCCGCGGGCGGAGAGACGCTGCGGGGGCGGGGGGCTATACAGGAGACAGCACCCAGAGGTTAGGTTAAAAAATCTAAATATCCCTGTCATTTGCAATTTACATTAGCTTCCGCACTAAGAGACACGTGAAGTGAAAAAGTGATGTCCATCTCGGCGCACACATCATGCGAACTGAGTTAAAGTTACCGTTGTATTGATATGAAATGAGGCTAAGAATTGCGCGCTATTTACATAAACGCCGAGGTGAAGCGTGTGGGACGAGCAGCGTCGCGAGGTCGTCGTTTACATAATTATCATGACGTAACTATCATCCACTTGGTACTCGCAGCGCACAATTGTTTTGTCACACTAAAAAATCGGTCAAGTGTGAGTCAGACTCGCGCACCGCGCACGGAGGGCTCCGTACAGAATAATCATAAATAGCAGGTATGGTAATATGCACCCAACAATACTTTACCGAAAAAGTAATTCTGTTTAAAAAACCAACCTCACTTTGCATCTAAATTACATACCCGACGTATGGCTTTCAACTACAAAGTTAAGTTTGTAAACATAAAAAAGCTATTTTTACTGTGTTATAATTAAAAAATATTGGTTTTTATATTTCCTTCCCATGGCTGTGTTGTGAGAACTTGCTTCTTGCCAATGCGCCCCATAGGTTTTGGGTTCCCTTGCATTTTGTATGGAAATAGTCTAAAACAATTATATCTTTTTATTCGTTTCGCGGGAATTCCTGATAAAAAGGACAGAGACTGACGGACAACGAAGTGGTCCTATAAGAGCTCTTTTTTTTACTTTTGAGGTTCGGAACTCTAAAGGCGACTGTTAGCGCCGTTGTCTGCTTTCTGATTATTGTATACAAGACTTTAGGACCATACAGAATCTCGAATGGAGTGCTCAAACATTCCAGTACAATACCGAACTAAACTATACAAATTCCAAGCGTATTACACAGCCCATCTCTTTCGAAGCCAGTTACATATAAAACCGATCGATGCATAAACCGATTTTATACAGACAAAGGGCCCTCAATAGAGCCATCTCTCAATGACATCTCCGTGAGTTTAAACAAAGAGTTACAGCATCCCTCGATCTGTTCAGTGATCTGTACGGGATCGATCTGATACACTGTAGTATAGTGTAACTATATGGTGCGGTAGGGAGGGACTGTCACTATCTTTATGGGCCATTTGTCCCCTCGCCTCGCCGGCAGAGCCCGGCCCGCGCACAGGCCAGTCCCAAGCCTCAAGCCAAGCCCCGTCTCAGGCTGCGAGTGACTTATTCCGAGCCATAAACCCTCGTAGCGGCCCGGCGGCGGCCCGGCGGCGGCCCAGCGGCGGCGCCACGCGGTACCTATACACATTGCCAGTTTAAAGACTTTGGAGACATGCGACCCGGGGTTATTTAAATAATAAATTGGTTTAAGGCAGATCCATTTTTCCATGTTATATGAATGTAACAAATAATCACAACTGTATTACAACGACACCTCGCGGCGTGCTGCGCGCGGCCGCCGGGCCCGGCACCACCCGGCACCACCCGGCGCACGCGACACAGCGCCGCACGAGACGCACAGTGCGCGGCACATACAACGATAACTCATTTTTCAACACACTTGCTCGTATAATGAGCTTTATTGTATGGCTTTTAGGTCCATAAACCGAGCCATAACCCCCGCGTGCGTAATTATTTTGTATTACACCCTAGTGCGTAATAGAACTATACCTGCAAAGGGAAATATTAGTAATGAAATGAAATATAATTTATTTGTAAGAAAAACGTGATTGACGTGAGTGAGTAACGTAAGTGAAGTTGCTGATGTTAAAATAAATGGATCTATCTAAATACGTACCAGACGTACCTGGCAGCAAGTTGTGTGCGTGTCAACAGAGCACAATCAATTTAGCCAAGTAATATATTAATTAAGTCAAGTAAACTTTCATTATTTTCAAATTCTTCTTAATTCACAATAATTTTAAATAAAAATTAAAATATCTGCATCTTATCACTTAAAATTATAATTTTGAAGAAGGCTGTATGTCCATTCACCTTGTATTGGAAGTGCGAAAAAAAACTTGGGCGCCATTTATCATAATTTTTCATATTTGGTCTAGTATACATATTAGATACATATATTATATACTCGTACTCTTTGAGTTTGTGTGTATCATATTTGTTGCTGTGTGATATGTAATTCTAAAAATATCAAATTAAAATGTAGAATATGAACAATTGATAGAGTTAGCCGCCAGATATACTAAATGAAGCACAAAATGCAAACGATAGCCGTACCTATCCCCACAAAATCTATAGAAAAGTACTTGTCTGCCTCCGATAGCTTCCTACAATGGAAGAGCAATAAACAAACCCAGTTATTACAACACGACCGCGCGTCACACTAATGTATGTTCCATTGCATCCTCGTACTTGTATTGCGGTACATACATTATAAGGTCCCACGCGGCGCGGCGGTGTAGCCACTACATGATGACTCCATATAAACCCGAGCTGTGACAATTTGTTCATCCATCAAGTTTAGTGTTAACTCACAGTTGGTAGAGCGTTACGTCACCGGGTGTCCGCGGGGAGGGCGCGCGGGGGAGCGGTAGTGACAAATCGACCTCCAGCGCGCGAGACGCTCTCAGAGCAACTCGCCTTCTGACATTAATCTGGTTCACGTTGAAACCGCAGTTTTTTGCGTGGAGATTGATGTGGCCGGTGACGTCATTATTACCAACCCCTTGTTGCCCGCTTCAACTGTCACGTTCTGAGGTTTCCTCGAATATCACTGTAGCCGCGCGTCAAAACATAACTTTCATCTATTTCTCTGAAATGCAGAAAATATTTATAAACATGAAAAGTAGAACGCGATATGTACCTGTGCAACCTGCGCCCGGAGAGGAGCGCGGGCGGCGGGCGGGGAAGACGAGAACAACGAGAACATTGCCACCGCAGACGTCGTGCACAGTTAATTTATTATCAATACGGCTCCGACGACACGGTGCCGGTGGGCGGCGGGCGGTGGGCGGTGGGCCGTCACACAGAATTCACAGTCACAACACAACTGACTCGCTCCGTATACACATTTCTTTCAGCTAAACTAGTTCGCCTTCATCGAATATACAAAACAGTGTCACAATAGTATACCCATCCTTTGTCAGCGGGTAGTGGGTAGGGTCCGCTCTCAGCGCTCAGACAGAAGGACCTTCCCAAAGCGACAGTAATAGATGTACACATGTCAATAGTGACTGTGACATACCCGGTGTATGGATCAATCGCAGTTGGTTCTTCAAGCGGACTCGCGTGTTTGGTAGAGCATTATTTATGATTTTCATTTCAGTGTGTTCGTTATTCACATTCTGTAGAGAACCCTCGTTGTGCTGCTTGTTGCGCACAACCTGACCTACTGCGGTAATGTCCGTGCCAGCCGGGGGTTGGGGTTACGACGTATTATAATTCTAAATAAATAAATTAAATTAAAATAAAATTGGCTATTATTTTTACATAACTATGTACACTAGCATTCAAATCAGGCCGAGCCTGTGTCTTGAATGCTAGATTCTTCCAATGACGTATTTAAGTAATTCCAAAAAATATAGTTAACGCTACATAAGGACGGTATGTATTCTTATAGGATTTGGTACACTATACGGACGGACGAACGACTAGTTTGGAATAAAGATTAGTTATTTGACGAATTCATTTACACAAATCTTGAGAGGATTTTATTTCCCGTATCTGCTAGCGCCCGGCGGCCGCAGTAACGAGCCCTCCGCCGGGCAGCGGCGGACGCGAGCACAATCACAACTAAAAACGTCGCTAAGAAATGTCAACACAACGTGAAGCGGATTTGTCCCGCTCGTGCTCCAGTCTCTAATGAGCGGGATTCCTGAAGAGAAGTCCTTTGATCCGGTCCCGCTCCAGTCCCGCCCGGCCAGCCGTGTCCCGCTATGTCCCGGTGTCCCGCCGCACCGCACCGCGTCTCAACCGGCGGAACGGAGTGGAGGCAAGGAACCTTTGTATAGTGGGAAATACCGAAAAATGTGTGCGGGAGGTATGCAGCCTCTGTTGTGGACGTAGCTATACGAGTGCGGATCGTACGTGTACTCGTGTATAGCCGTGTACAGCGTGCATCATTAGCGGACGGAACCACTCCACTGCCGAACACATGTACGACGCCCCGTAACGAACCGAACGAGAAGCAAACACATATACAGGGGGTTCAGCAACGACTCTAGGCGACTGCATACTACACATAGAGTGCGCCTGTTGTTCTTCTCTCGTACATAAACACGTTCCCACGTCCCGCGACACCGCAGCACGAGGACAAAGACACGTTCTTGGTATTCAACATACTCGTATCTCGCGAGCAATTTGTCCACATTAACATTTACAATTCGCGTCTCCTGTTTCAGAAACGCGATCCGCGGGATGTTGGGAATTATTAATGCCCCACACCCGAGCGCGGGGTCGAGGGGTGCGCAGGGGCATCACCAGAAACAATTTGCTTTATTAATACTTACTCGTAAGTGGATCTGCTTCTGCGAGGCTTTCATTCTCCTATGGATGAGCGACACGGGACGCTAACCGCTGCAGTTGCCGTGCCTTGAGACGTTTTAATTGCAAATCGTATTCCGGTTAAAAAAGACCTTTGAAGTGTCTCGCTGTGGACGCTCGCGGCGGGCGGGGGCGGCGGGCGGCGGGCGGCGGGCGGCGGGTGACGTCGGGGCTGCGATGCAATTATTCACAACACAATGCGCGCATTCTCGGCTGTAATCGATCCCGGGATCTCGAGATTGCGGTGCGGGACACGCGCGGGACGAGCCGGGACTCTATTGTTGCCGGAACTAGGTGTACCACTGTTTTGTTATTTTGATTGAGGTTTCAACGATAAAATTCTCTCATACTTGAACTCGTATCGGGCTTCGATTGCGCTCGGGGGCATATTGAAGTTTTCTGTTCGGAATTGAATAAAACGTTTTCATTTGTTCGATCGGAGCCCGGTATTCCATCAACTAACTCTGTCGTAGTTTCCGCAACAGGTCACACAGGCTTATTTCGTTAATAATACAACTTTTTCTAGTGTGTTTGAAATACAGAGTCCCTCCCCCCGCCCCGCTCCCCCGCTGTAGTTTCGTGGTGGAACAAATGAGATTTGTCGTTACAAAGAGAAGAGGAGATTCAAATATGCCAACAGACAAGTCACTGACGCCCGCTCCCCGGGGGTTGGGCCGGGGGTGAGGGGGGACTCTGTGACTCTGGTTTGGTATTTTCTTGAGAAAATGATTTTCATATATTGGAGTGCGGTGCGGTTGTATCTGTGTCCCGCTCGCGCGCGGCGCCGGCTCCAGTGCACAAACACGAGTATGCACCCGCTTTTGTGCTGTGTCACATTCACCGTTTCTTGTCCCACAGCACCTTGTTGATGGCAATGTCAGTCAAAGGTGATTGTGATATGGTACAAACGTCGTTCCATAATTTCATTTTGTACTCGAGTGCCTAAAATATGCTGCGGAGTTTTTATTCAAAATCAACGTACAGATGTTTGTATGTAGGGGGTAGTAGGGCGTCATGTATACGTCCCCAGTGCGGGGCTCGGACGACTCCTCTGCAGAGAGTGAACTCAACAACAGCAGCTGCGTGTAGATGTTTAATTTTATTGACATAATATATAACCGGCTTCTTAACATCAATTTTTTTTACTTTAGGTGTTTGTTGAATTTTGATTCGATAGTTACTATAAAGTTTATTTTTAAATTTTATGTCACTATACATCAAATGTAATGCACTCCGGTGATTCTGTAAAGTCGCCGTGACGCATGTGTTTGGGTGTTGTTAGCTCGTCCCGCAGCGCGCGAGCGGGCGTCGGTCGGAGCGCGGTTGAATCAGCGGTGGCGTCTGGTGGCGTCATGGCGTGGAGGGAATACATAACCAGGAGGCGTGCCAGGTGGCCGCGGCCGGCTGTGTGGGGCGATACACGGACTACAGCTGTTGTATGGAGAGAGAGAGCTGGCCCGGACGTGCGGGGTAAACATTACAGAAACATCTGAAGGTGACAGATCATGACAAAGAAAACATATTTTCAAGGTTATTAACAAAACATGCAATCGTTGTATTAAATATGAAGAAAAAAATATTAATACATTAGGTACCAATACTTAATTACGGTAAAATACAATTAAAATCATGTATAATCGTCTGCGTACGTCCACTGCTGGACATTAGCCTCCTGTCGACTGTTGCATCACCGCATTGTAGCTTCTATGTTCTTCTAGTTAGTAGACGGGTCAGTGATCGCAGGAAGGTGTGGTTGTAGGTTGTACGTAGGTAGATGCTAATGCCCATATCCTTAATATTTTACACTTTGTCGCCTTTTACGACACCCGCGAGATGACAAGTGGTGGTCTCATTCTGAAGCCGACACTATTCATTTGTATATGTGAGGGAGGAACTGTACCAGAACACTGTAACTGTAACAGATGTGTAAACAATACTCACCAAACACTCTCACTATTATTTCAAAGCAACTCAACGACATTCGTGAAAGCTGACTGGAGGATATCGAATGACGGCAAGTCTCCAGACACCTTACAAACGATGGCGATTCCATTTTCAAATTAGTCCCTGGGTATTAGAGTCGCCGCACCGCGGAGTGTTAACAAAATGAAATCAAAGTGTCAGCAGTCGCATCGACGACGAGCTCCTTGCAATCTCCCGCCGCCCGCCGCCCGCCGCCCGCCGCAGCGCCCGAGAGAAAACACCGACGTAAAAAACTGTCCAAGTGCGAGTCGCACTCGTGCACCGAGGGTTCCGACAGAATGTACATACTGAATATCATAAATAATAGGTAAGGTAATATGCACCCAACAAATGCTCTACCGAAAATGTACGTCCGTTAGATGAACTATGTTTACTTTGCAGTTAAATTACATACCCGATTTATGGCTTTCAACTGCAAAGTTAAGTTTGTAAACATTGCTTCTTGATAAATTTCAATATTCTAGGCCAGCGGGAAGTGCCCTATAGGTTTTGATTCCCGTTAATTCTCTAAGGAAGTGGGCCAGAAATACGGTTTAAACAGCCATATTTTGCTATCGCGTTGACCTAGAATGGAGAAGGGAATTCAGTCTTGAGTGTTCGACATTAACTTTAACTCGATAACTTTACACGTTCCTGAGAAATATGGTCTTAACAGACAGGCACGGACAGGTTAACAGGTATGGAACCCTAAAATTACCGGGACCCCGTCCGTCCATACTTCAATCGAATCAGGAGAATGTCTCTCTTCGCCCCTTTGAATAGAAGTACTGAGGGAGAGAGCGTGTCTTGTGGAGATCTGCATTAATTTGCAAATGGCCTCCGCGGGTGCCGCGGCCCGGCCCGCAGCGCCGCGCCAACTCAAACACGGAATTGAATTCGTCCTGTCGTAGAGGACGGTCTGCTCGAGCGACGCAGCTGCATGCATGCTCACTGCCTGTGCAGGAGCTAGTATCGTACCGCATGCCTCTAATGACCCCCCCGGTGCCGTGGTGACGTCAGCACGCAGCGGGCGCGGGGGGCGACGCGATAAACGACAACTTGTCGCTATTGTTTCCTACTTTATCGTAGTTTTCGCCGTCATTAGACGGAACTCTTTGTTTTGATGACTCTTGCTTTCTGTTATCTCGTGTCATGAACCGTGAGCGTGCTATTAGGCACGGGTGGGGGCTGTGGGGGGCTGTGGGGTGACGGATCGATGTCGAAGTTACTTTGTGATAGATATAGTTTGTGAAGCGATGTCTGTACCATTGAAATTATGACGATTGAAGTAGACCATGTCAGCAACGGTGAACAGTAATTTGCCAAAAATTAATAAAAGTTCCATTTCCAAGGTACTCCCAGGTCTTGGTGCCTCCTCACAACGAGGACGGAGGGCGGAGGGCGAAACGGCCACAGGCACTGGCCTAGAGAGAGACAAGTATAACACACACAATGATAGCTGAACACAATCAAACGCATTTGTCTCAAGAAACTACGAATGAATTCCTTCCTCTGAAGGCGACATTTTTTTGATTAAGAAAATAAAAATAAAATGTCATGTCGCCGGCCGCGGCTCCGGGAATATTTCTTTTGACAAAATATCCGGCATTGTTGTCTCTGTAAGGAAATCACTCCGAGGATTGTATTGTCGCGAGAAATTCATCTTTTCTTATCCATTAAGACCTGCCGTATTTACAGATTTGTATTTTTTTTCCTCGAGAAAAATAGGCTGTCGGATCAAATAAAGTTTATTTAAATTTTTGAGTCATTTAATAACTTATTATTGTGAGCCGATACACCTATCACATGTCTGAGATTTTTATGAACACATAAGATTAATTTCGTATCAGAAATCTTTTTATGTAATATAGTACAAATACGTCGACTGTATACATTTTCCCTCGAGCCGAAAGTTGAATATAAAATGTAGTATGCCGTCAGACTTGGTATGCCAAGTACTTGTTCCACGTTCAAGTAGTCAAGCACAACGACTGCGCGGAGCGGGGGGCGGGGAGGAACTTTATTATTTATGAAACCTAAGAACATGAATCTACACTAATATTATAAAGAGGAAAGTTTTGATTGTTTGTTTGTATTGAATAGGCTCCGAAACTACTGGACCGATTTGAAAAATTCTTTTACCATTAGAAGCCGACATTATCCCTGATGAACATCATTGATACATAGTTTTCTATAATAACATCGTCCTTCTATTTAGAATATGTAGAGTCGGCAGGTCTGTTGCTATGTGGTACAGTGTGGGTTTGTAGGATTACTACTTTGATCTCGATATAATGTTGTTTACAATGCGAGATTTTCTTCCGCGTGGCCTCATCGCGGCGGCCCGCGCCCGCGCCCGCGCAGGTGCTCGTCCAATGTGTTCACTACTGCTGCGCTCGTCGTCATCTCCGTCGACGCTCTGTGTGTACACTCGTGGTGTACCGGCTGTGACCGACGCGTCAGTATTGAGTCACCTTGTTGTGTACATGCGGCCGCAAGTACAATCAGTAATTCTGTCGAGCCCCCTGATGGCATTGACATTCAGCGTCGCGATGGGCTCATGACTTAATACGCAGTGTACAGTACAATCCACCCACTGATGCCACGCGAGCGGTAATATAAGGCTTGTGTGTCGTCAGGGGTAGTGTAAGCATTGCGCACTCGTTCTGATGGAAGAGCTACTGTGCTGTCTGACAGCCCGCGGGCGGGCGGGCGGCACGGCAAGGGCGGGCGGGCGTCGTGTAATTATCTTCACGCGCCATTTGTGCCGCCATTAGCGGCTGCAGCGGGGCGGAGGGTGCGCGGAGACTGCACGCAACCGCACGATGCATATACATGACTTGCATACTTTGGGTTCGGAACCCTAAAAATAGCACAGAAAGATGTGATAAAGATATGTTACTGTAAAAATATTTTATCAGTGGTTCTAGCGTTGAGGATAATTTTGTCACACTATATTTTGAGTTTGTCTATGAAACAGATTCAGTTAACCAGCAGGTATTTGTTTACAGTTAATGGCGGTGTACAAGGCCGCGCAGGAGAATACTTCAACTTCATTTGTTGTCTGTCACTCAGTAACAAGTTTCATGACCTCCTAGTAACGACAATAAACAATTTATCTATATTTTTATCATCTAAGAACATTATTGTTGATTGGAAAGTTGAAATGTTTCTCATTTTAAAATATTAGTATATTGTATAATGTATACCTTGCAATCGGGAGGGTCGAGCGCAGTGTCCACTTGTAGTTGAGCGGAACGATTCAGTGTAGTGAGGGACGGCACAAGTGGCTCCATGCAGCCATTTGTCACTCACGAGAGGAAGTGACGTCACACGACGAGGGCCCGCCGCGGGGCACGGGGCAGGCCCGGGGAGGAGACAGCAGTGTTGGGCGCTCCACGATAGTCGGGGGTGTGCTGCAGGAGGCAGGGTATATCTGTTTTGTGGTTAAAAACTATTGTTTATTACAACGTAACGTTCTGTTTCACCGCTGCATCGTCCGTCCGCGCGGACCTGCGTGCTGAGTGCGAGTCCTTCCTTCACGAGGACCGCGCTACACCATTACTTATGTGTATAGGTAAAACACTTAAGTAAAGCTCTCTTACATGTAGCAGTGTACGTATTCCTCTATCTTTGTATGAGGACCTTTACCTAAGTGTTTTACCTATCAACCTGTCTGTACTGTCATCTGTGTTGACGTCACTATAGAGGTATAAAAGACACTTGAGAGAGTCGTCCTGCACGTGTCGCACTGTGTACATTGCTGCAAGGACCGCTCACACACACACACACCAGCTGTTGTCCTGTTCACTATTTGTTCGGTACGTCGTTGTGCTCGTCCGCCGGACAGCAGGTGGTCAGTGGAGTTGTGTGATGCAACTACAAACGAAAAACCCCACGTGCACGTCCCAACCGACAGAACCAGCGCCCGCCATTGTCCCGAACTCCCCCGCTCCCCCGCACCCCGCCCGCGCGACCCTCGCCCGGCAGCGGACGGACACAGCTGGTCAGCTGAGACACTACACAAACAGCGGACAACATAGGGCACACAGCGTGTCGGCCGCGCTCTAGTGTACCTCGCGCAGATACAGTTCCATGTGCATCCGCGTGACTCCAGGACAACAGCTTTGTCACTAGCACTAAACTGCTGTCGACAGGTCTACAGTGACTACCTTACGATGAGAAGAAGGACGCCGAAACACGGGACTTGTATGATAGTCGGGGGATACCCGGCTCTACGACCAGCGGCTCACTGGCAACATCTGAGTCGATGACGTTGAAGGCTTGTGCTTAACGAGTCTTCCAAATAGAAGTAAAGGAAGTAATAAAATCGGATGACGGTTGCCGCCTCATTAGAGACCATTATATCGCAGCAATTACACGACATTACAGAGTCTGGGAAATAACGCTTCTATTAATAAATAAAACGCCGACGTAGAGGTCCGCGCGGCACACGTAAATGGCTCAATTTGCCGGCTTCGCGCCCCCGCCCCCGCGCCCCGGCCGACGCTCGGACGGTTGCTCCATCACAGCGATAGAGAGGTATAAAAGCCCTTATTTTTTGAAATTACCGAGAAATTGCTGATGTTTACTGCGCGCCGGAGGTCTCAGATCCACCGTACAGCAAATTGGACACGTGCTCACCTCGCGCGCTGCCCCCACCCTCGTAATACATTTTACGCTTCCGTTTCTTCACATAAGATCTTTGTATCGAACTAATAGTACAGCGGCAGCGCGCCCGAGGCTCGTCGCATTCACATGCGATCCTATACAAATGTTAATCTGATGAGAGCGGATCATGGAACCAGAAATCATATTAAAAATACTTGAGAGCGTCGAGGGTGCGCTGATTTAATATTTTGGCAACGGGTTGGATATTATACCGGCCTTTTAATGTGGGACCAACCTTTTGTGGATTACGGGACCTGCGGGGGGGTGGGAGCGGAGCGCGGGGGGAGGGGCTCGAGTACTTTTCCTTAATGAAATATGGGAAATGTTGATGGTGGAATAAGTGGAGGCTTGTGGAAACATGTGTTCTGCCTCACACATTACAAAGTAATAAACAGTGGCTTGTGTCTGCTCCTCCCGCCCGCCCGACACCGACGACGTGATGGTAGCGACCGTCGCGTCCAGCCACCACCACCGCGCCGCACTGTACCGTCCTGAACTCAATAAAGCGCCGTGAAAATAGATTACAACAGCGACCTCCGCCTGCTGCGTGCGAAGCGAGAGAAGATAAACTTCTTTATAGCCGTGATGAGTCGATCAGACGTCGGCGGGCGATTAGGTGCCCTTCATTTAATTAAAAAGAAGTTAAACGATCCCCCTGCCCGCGCCACCGCCCCGCCCCGCCCCCGCTCGCTCGGCGGAATCAATTTGAAACTTCGACGTTCTCCGCAATTTTACTTTATTTCCCAGTCAAAATGTTTCCATTTTTATGAATGCTTCAACAATATACTCTTTATTGCTCTTTTTGTCAATTTAAACTTTATCACTGAAATGACTCGACATTTTGCAAATCCGGGCTTCAGTTCGGTTCGGTTCGGTTCGGGAGGGGCGGGGAGGGGAGCGAGCGGCAACGATTACTTAGTGCACGTTATCATCTCAACTCCGCGAGCGATTGATTCCCCCCGCCCCCCGCACCCAGCACCCCGGATCCGTATCTCCCGATATGAGATCTGCGTTGGCCTGAACAAACAGAATATCGTTTGTTTGTACAAGCCTTATTAACCTCCAGATATTGTGTGCAGAGCGGCGTAGAGGTGGCGTAGAGGTGGCGTAGAGATGGCGTAGAGGGAAGCTACGAGTAATACAGCCACACAATAGGATCGGTCACTTGTGAACATATCGAGGGTAGAGGGGGACGGGGGACAGATCCGCAGCGCGACGGAACATTGTCCACAGATATCTCGCGGTGCCGCGGTGTAGAGGGTCGCCGGTGTTATGAGATTAGTGAAGCACTGGTCCTGGTAACTTTCTGATGTGACGCTCACACCTTGAGTAGGTTCGTGTAGAGTACCACTTCTGATCCTGGCTGCGCAGGAGTCGTAGCAGGGAGGGCGGGAAGTCAAGTGCGAGTCGGACTCTCACACCGAAGGTTCCTTATAGAATATGAATGAATGAATAAATAATAAATGAAAAAATTAATATGATTAAAATACTAAAAATCATAAATAAATAGCTAAGTCAATATGCACCAAACAACACTCTAAATCAAATGTAAGTCTGATTGTAAAACAAACAACTTTGCAGTTGAAAAATCATATCTCATACATCCGATAATTGCCTCAACAGCACATATAAGTTTGGTATCGTAAAAAAGGTATTTTATTTAATGGGTGTAATTAGATATTCAATTTAAGTTTCAAGTATATTTATCTACTTGTACAGTAAGCCCTTTCTTCTCGCAAAGTTTCAGTATTCCATGTCAACGAAAAGTACCCTATAGAGGTATGTGGGGGTTGATGCCAGGCGCTCGCAAAGTAAATGCCCTAAGAATGCAGTTTAAACATTCGCACAACACTCTCTACACCCCGCGTGAAGCGATGTCGTGTCGCTGCCCGCGCGCAGGGATCTACACACACACGCGCGCGCAGACCGGTTCCAGTTGTAACAGATTCATTCAAACAATATTTAAAGTACATAACTTGTAATATTGGAGGGAACAGCTCTCGGTCGGCAGTCGGTACACGACCTCATCACATCTTATTTGTGTTGATGTGTGTGTCGGTCCGGTCCCCGGTCCACACATACCTCATGTCATGTCTAGATTTAAATCACTGCAAACAACGTGGGTAGTTGGGTAGGGGATCAGTTGGGTTGAGCGTCAATCCTTGAAAAATCGAGGTTTGGGTTCGATCGTGGCTCGTACCAATGAGTTCCAATTTGTGACAGACCATACACACACATACACACGACACACAGAGAGAATCACCACCAACATCATCATCATCAACAGCCTATATATGTCCCCACTGGAGGGGCTCAGGCCTACTCTCCTACAGAGAGTGTATGGGTCATAGTCCACCACGCGGGCCCAGTGCGGATCGTCGGACTTCACATGCCTGTTCAAGACATGCAGGTTTCCTCAGGATGTTTTCCTTCACCGTTAAGCAATCGGATAATGTACTTGAATTGAAAAACAACTCATAGGTACACGGCTGGATTCGAACCCGGTACCCTCAGATTGAGAGTCCGCGCCTTATCCACTGCGCCACCGACGCGATCATCATCCACAATAACAACTTATTCATAGTTTATAAATGAACAACACCATGCCTGTACGTACTATATATTTTTTTTTTCTGTTGTCTTTTTTTTTCTGTTGTCTTAAACTAAATAAAATAGGCTAATAAGATAAGAGACCAGGAGGATCGGCCCTGCTAGCTGAAGCACAGGTTCCACCTAGTTCGGCAGCAGTGGATCAATTTATGTTACAAACCTAAAAGCCAAACAATTTTCTAACGAAAAGGTATATTTGTCCTTGTTTTATATAACTAGATTACCGTCAAAAATTTTTAAAGTATTATTTCTGTGGAAATAAATAAATATTTCATTTGATTTGTGATATAAATCATTACCATTGGCTTTTTGGTGAAGGAAAACATCGAGAGGAAACCTGCACACTCCTGAGAAGATATTTAAAGGTGTGTGTGAAGTCTATCAATCCGCCCTGTTCCCGCGTGGTGGACTATGTCCCATACACTCTCTGTAGGAGAGTAGGTCTGAGCCCCTGCAGTGGGGACGTGTACAGTGATGATGATGATGAAGCATCTTGAATGTACCTCGACGTAACCACAACCGAGCCGTACACAATGGCGGTGTCCGCTCCAGGTGGAACTTCCATCAGAAGTTTGCCTCAGTAGTACCAACATTGGTGTCGTCTTGTCGCCTATGATCTGCCCGCACCGTGCGCACCGCAACGCACCGGTGCGTGCTGCCAGCGGCGCGTGTGATCAATATTCAAAGGCACTCCACACCTGTACCCGGCACTCGGACGGTATTGACATGGTAATTCCTCCGATATTTAAATTCCGCCGCGGCGCGTGCCGGGCCGGCACTCCCCGGCACCCTCGGGGCAGGTGCAGGTGCGTCGAGAGGTGTTCCACGGATACATACGAGTACATAATGCATTGTGATACGAGATATTGTTGTATTTACTTGATCTTATATCCTGCTACGTCAGTGCGCGTGTGATTTACACACATTTGAATTATGAATGTGATCTTACAGAGATTTCTTTATTTAATGCATCACAGTGGGGCACAAACTATATCTGAAGTTGTCGGTGAGTTGTTCATATCAGATGTAAAGAGATGACCGCTGGGCTTGTACTATGTATCTGACCAGTACGTCTCAGAGACACATATACTGCTTCAGCGAGCTCTTGCACCGACAGCGACGCCCAATTAATGTTATTAGTTTCAATTCGACTGTTGTAGTCGGGGGCTGATCTCCGGCGCGGCGCGGTATATATTTTTTAAACTGCAAATTATGTTCATAATAAACTGTCACATAAGATAAAAGTCAGTCACAGCAAAAAAAATTAGAATGTAAACAACAATCAGTGGAAAGTCAAGAAATCCAGTGAAAAAATTCAGATATTTAGGTATAGGAAACTATGACATTAAATGACATGAAAATAAGGTAAATTATAAATTCAATACTAAGCCAAAAAAAGAGAAATTAAAAATAATAAAGGGAGCAAAAATTTCGTTGGGGAAAGAACCGAATACATAGTGCCCAGACAAAAAAATTAATGCCCATTCTCTTAACCCAAGGAAAATGTAGAAAAAATAAAATAACAAAATCAATAATATGATGATGACGTATGATGTAGTTAGCCAGTAGGTGGTACGTTTACAACAGGTGAGACAGAGCGCGGCGCGGCGCGTGCACCCTGCCGCTGCCAGTTTGGAGATTCAAGAAAACCGTATATTTTTATATATGTGTGTGTTAATAAATACACAAACAATTTACTTCCATGGGAAAAGAAAACCACAAATATCAGCAGGCGTTTTGAATAATCCTTCAACGCTCGTCGCCCGCACCGCCGGGCAAACGATGTAACTCAAGAAATGAGTTGTATTCCTCCGCATCTGGCAAATCTGGCAACAAAACAATAAAGCAGGGCGACGAGACGCGCGCCATCTACAGTACGTGATCCATCACACGAGAGGTGCGCGTGCGCAGGTGGCGGGCAGCAGGCGAGTGTGAGGCATTCTCTCTATGCAGACGACGACAGTGCATCGGAGGCTCGTGACGTCACGGCGTGCGTGCGTGCGTGCGGCCGGGCGCAACATGGCGGCGGGCGGCGGGCGGTGCGGCGTCAACCTTCACACAAACAAATTGTATTACACTACAACTACAATTGTTATTGTACACTAACAAACGCCGAAACCTTCGTATTCGTTATCTGGAGGCTCCGTCGCTGTTCTTCAGGGATTACCTCCGCCGCCGACAGACGGAATTGTTTCCGAATATTTTTTATTTGGACTTTGCGACTCGCGCGATCCTTTCTCGGAATCCGAGGTTTTTTGTAAGATTTTGCGAGCTTGTTAAGCTCTCTCGTAACTTATTATGACTGCGGGCGCGTCCTCCCCCGCGCCCCTCTGTCCGACGGGGCCCGCGTCGCAACCGCGCCGAGACTGTGGTATGTGAATATGATATGAATGGGAACAATGACCATTTTAAATCCAGTCGGAGCACGCTTCGAGCGCGCGAACTATGACCGATGACGGTCGTTAGCAGTCGCCAGGAGCGTGCCGTGCCGCGGCGATCCCCGCGCGTCGCCGCGGCAATGCTGCGGTGCAGACGCAGTCCTCGTGCAGTCTCCGCGCAATCATTAATCAGCGCAGTGCGACCCACGTGTCCCCGCACCCCTCCTCCCGCTCCTGACATCGGTCGGCAGCCATTATTGCGCGGCTCACTGTCAATCAAACGCAGACTTACAAAAAACCCGGATAAGATCCCGCGCACAAAGCCGGGTGTAACGAGTTCCCGCGACGCACAAAGGGCCTCGATGTCTTGATTATCCGCTCGATTCTGACAATCGTGGCATTGTGCGCGTGGAGGACCCACCGGCGCGGCCCGTGCCCCGCCGAGCACCGCCGGTGACTAATACTATAGAATTCAGTGGTTTAGCCGAAACTGGTGTTAAATTACTTCCAGCGAGCGGTTTTATTGAATAATCCTATTAATTGAGATAACGAAGTTGTGTTTGCCCCGAGGGTACACGACGCCCTTTGATCTTCACACAAAGCCGGTCGCGGCTTACTTTACATCAGCTCGCGACGCCCCGCCGGCCGGCCAGCGCCCCGCGCTACCCTCCAGCCCGCACCCCGAGCCTGGGCCACGTGCCGCGAGTCCGTGCACCGCGTCCCTAACAGCTCTTCCTGGACGAAATCAAGTACTCAAATATTTATTGCGGTGCGTCCGAGTGCATCGCATCTAATGGTAACATGGGGACGACGTCAATTGTCGGTCGTTCTTACACCAGCTATTCCAGTATGTGTCCCGAAGCGATATAGAGCCAACACTGCGAGCACTAAGGATCTAACAAGGACCGTAAAAACAAAAGAGTTTTTACCGGGGGTCGGTCTAACGAACACACGTAATTTATGCACATTTGTATGCAGGATCCTGCGGGCCGTGGGGCCCGTGTCGGACCCGCGCGCGCCGTGCTCGAGCCCCGCGCGGGCCAGACGCACGGTGCGGTGCGACGCCTCAGGTGTACACGTCCCCGCCGACGTCTTATCCAGAATATCACATCGCCACTCATTTGTTTTTGTTTGTTTTGTTACCTCTTCGAGAACGTTCTATTCAGTTTCAAGGATCTTCAATTTTCTCAGTACATTTCCTGTATCTATCGCTTTCTCTACTGCCTTCTATTACTATTCTGAGAACATACCATATTGTTCAAATATTTTAAACTTAAAAAGAGTCAGAAAGACACAAGTGACGCAGTAGATGTTACTCATAGTCTCGTCTCCGGCTCTCAACACTGCCTTCAGTATGAATAGGGAAAGTGACTACAAACCCCGCCGGCACCGCACCCGCCGGCATCGCACCCGCCGGCACCGCACCCGCCGGCACCGCATCGCACACTCGATATTAAAACGTATCACACGTTATTGCTGCGAACTTTTAAGCTTCGGCATTCGTTTTGTTCGCGCTGAAAAATGTCCGCAAATTGTTTGCCTTGTGAGCGGGCCCCGACGCGCGCGAGGGCGCCCGCCGCCCGCCGCCCGCCGCCCGCCGCCCGCCCCGCAGGCAGCCAGCGCCGCGTGCCGCGTTATCACGAGATTTATACTTTAATCCAGGATGCGACGCGCGTGGACATTACAGTTTTATTTGATCGCTGCGTCGTTATGAGAGACGTATTTATGATCATTTCACAACGCAAATATTTCATTTAATCTAGTAAATCATGTTACTACCGTCATTGGGAGACCTCACTGCCGCTGCGTTCTCTGTCAGCCGCGACGGTGGAAGTTGAAGCATGTGCACAAGTATAGTGGATGTCATCGCCCCCCGCCCCGCGCGACTCGCCGACAGTGTTACAGTATACAGAGCCGCCCCTCGATCCACCGACCCCCCAGCGCTGCAGGGGGTGCACCGTGGCGCACGCCGTGCCGCACTGCAGCACTAGATTGAAGTTATCTGTGCCACTGGCGTGCATGTGCAGCGGCAGGCAGCCCGCGCCCGTCTGCCCATGCGAGATTGGAGATAGAGTGCAGTCAAATTGAAAATTGCCGACTTAGTGCCGGCGCCGAGCGGCCTCCGCCGCCGCCCGCCGGGGCGGCACGATCGCAATCATCGGTAAAAGGCAAAAGTATATCCCTTGCGAGTGCGAACAGAACGTTATTCTATTTGCGTCGGGGGTGTCGGATCGTTGTCGTCGATACTTTGTGACGTCACGGAGGGCACGCACCCTCGTTACTAACTTATATCAATTTCCATATATTAGTAATTATCGCGGGGGAGGGGAGGGTGGGGCTGTAACGCGTGCAGGCGCGTGGCGCGTGGCGCGCGGCACTGCCGGCCGGGGATATGCAGTCGCTAGTCTCCATCTTAGATAATGAGGTCGGTATCCGTAGTCTACAGTGCATCAACCTCATTAATATAGTTAACAACATGGGGAGTAGTTCCCAACATTGGTTGATGCTACAAAACGCTATTTCCACACTGTTTAAGATTGTTTTAAGAGAAAACTAGGAAAGATCCAAAATAGTGCTCGCCGAGCTATGTAGACCTAGAATAGATCTAGACCTGAAATAAAATGTTCCGAGGAAAGGCAGCAGAAAAATGTGGATAAAGTAATAAGTCCGCGCGGACCGGGACCGTTCATTACGGCCCCTAGTGCGGCCCCTTAGTACGAGCCCTCTTGCGGCCCCAGGGAGAGAGAGACCTTTAATTTTTTCCACCTAAATGAGCGTTATATTGAGTTCACTAAGTATATATTTTTCTTTAACACTTCATCATTGAATATCCTACGAGCCAGGCGGGGTGGTGGGGAGGGAGCACCCCGCCCGCCCCGCAGCGAGGCATTGTTAGCTTTGTAGAAGTCACTTGTATGCGTAATGCGTCGGATATATTTGACTCGAACCATATCACAACATATGATTTGTGACGACATCCAAGATTATAGAAAAGGTAGTTAAAGCAAGACTGGGAGCTTTCTCTGATGACTTTCTTTCCTCGAATCAACATGGCTTTAGAGTGGGCGTTGGTACCAGCGATGCTATTGCACAAGTTACTAATCATATAGTACAAAATCACGTTCATAACGAAAAAACCTTAGCAGTATTTGTCGACTTAGCAAAAGCTTTTGACACTGTACCACATATGCTGCTCCTTAAAAAATTTGACCTCCTTGGCATCACGGGTACCGCTCTCAGCTGGTTTGATTCATACTTGAATAATCGTAAGCAAGTTGTACGAGTCAATGGATATTCCAGCACTGTAAATGATACAGCAATCGTGTACGGAGTTCCGCAAGGAAGCGTACTGGGCCCTATCCTCTTCAATATCTACCTAAATGACTTTTGCTCTCTAGACACTTACAGTAGCACCGTATGTTTTGCGGATGACACGGTCCTAGTATTCTCTGACAAAACTTGGGGCGCTGTTGCTCGTAAAGCCGAAAGTAATTTAAAGCTAGTTAAAGATTGGTTTAATAAGAATCTTTTAACACTAAACGAAGACAAGACTATATTCATGTGTTTTGCACCAACCACAGCTGGTTTACCTAAAGAACAGATAAATATAAAAATTCATTGTTGCAATACGACTAATGACTGCGGTAGATGCAAACATTTAAGTCGAGTTGATAGCACGACATACCTTGGCATCGTATTAGATGAGCATCTGAGGTGGGACAAGCACGTATCTAGTCTTGCCACTAAAATAAGGGTCTTAGGCTACACTTACGGTGACCTCCGAAATATTCTTCCTGAAGACCTTCTCATGAGAGTCTATTATGCTTTGACCCAATCTCTGCTCATGTACGGTATCATAGGCTGGGGGAACTGCGGCTCGGCCATTTTAGAGAAACTAAATATTGCACAGAAACTTAATCTAAAAATCATCAAAAGAAAAAACATAAGATTTTCTACCGAGACATTATTTCAGCTTTGTAATGTCCTAACACCTCGTAAACTGTACGTATGGCAACTTGCAATCTACATGTCCCGTCATATATCCAACTTTCCATTGACTGAAATAATTCGCAACACCCGTACAACCACTTATACAAAATATATAGTACCTTTTACTACTAATAACTTCAGTAGACATCACTTCACCTCTTTAGCTCCACGCTTATACAACTTATTACCGCACGAGATTTCACAATGCATAGATTCAAGAGATAAATCTACCAATATAAAACATCCACTTAAAAAATACCTACTGGAATGTAGCCAGACTGATTTTATTAATTTATGGTATCGAATATCTAAATTAACAAAATAAATACAGTACTAATATTCTAATCATATAGTTTTATATATATATATAAATATATATCTGTTTTGCATGTACTTTTTTATTACTGTTTTACAAATTAAAGTAATTAAGTAGCTCGCCCTGCTACAGGCTTGACCTATTGGGGCTGCTATAGCAAAAACACGTTTTTGGTCGTCACTTTGGTCCGTTTAAACTTAGGTGTTAACAAGCTTTACTAATTTGTCATTGTTGTAAATAAATAAAATAAATAAAATAAACATGCCCCTGTGGAGCATTGTCCAGCGCGTGGCCTCCGCCCGGGCACTGGGCGCTGGGCACTGTGCAGTGTGTATGAGATAACAACAGAGCGTTCTGCAATTGTATAGAGTATGTCGTCCGACTGTACAGAGGCGAGCGTTCATCATCCCACGACACCGACACCGGCACCGACAGCACCGCGTACTCCTGCTCGCCCTCCTCACAACTAGCACGATGCAGCTGAAAGATCCTCCGACACAGACACGCGACAGCTGATCCATTAATACTCGTAGCAGCGATAATGAATTTAATGTTTAGTATAGTATGATCATATATTGTGGAGTCCGGAATACATTACTAACTGACTAACCAATGCGATTACATAAATGGTTGTCACCCCGCAGGCGCCGCAATCCGCAGCCAGGACCTCCACGCGCGCCGTCCAGCCGCAACCCGAGCAACCAGTGTCTCGGAGAGCTTAGAGCTCGCGAGCACATACTTTTCCCACAGAGCCAATCGTTCTTTTTAAATATCGACGAAATGGAGGCATTAATAACCCCCAGTACATATTTACCGCTGACATGTAGTTGCGCCATCTACAACATATTAATTGGTTTTAACTGTAGTAGTTTGTACGAGTAACGTACGTACATGGTATTTTCATTAGGTAAATAGTTGCTTACTTAGTTTAGACTTTAGACAGTAATCTAAATTTAGATGGGTGGTGCTGGCGGTGTGCTGGCTGCTTGGCTTACAACTCACCAACAGTCAACATTAAAAGATTTAACATAACATTCAACATTTTAAAACATTTTTTATTTACACCAAACATTAAACAAATAACATTATATGTAAGAGAAAGGATTCACGTCATAGGTGTACATACTTAGTTTTGTAAATATAAGATGGTTCCAGTATATCCCTGTCTTTATGATCTCACCCAACTCACGATTGCTATCTTCTACCAATCGTGGGGTGCTTGCTAGCTTTTTCGTCTTTTCCGACTTTTCACTTGGTCTCTGCTCCATTAATCAACTAAACTTTCAAACAATAAGAAACCGCATCGAAATCGGATATCATATGGCGGAGATGTCCAGATTTTTACCACTTTCTGGAGGAAGCACTGCACCAATCAAACATCCCCGACGACTAAAAAAATTCTAAAAATTCGTGTAACACACAGAAAGTGTCCTTGTGCACTCGCAGTGGACGGGAGCTCGCTGTGTTGGCTGCGCTCCCGGGGCAGCTGGGTCGCACGCAGCTCTCACTGATTCTGATCTGATCGTAAACTCACTGGTCACCGCGCGCCGGCGAGGCTCACCAACAATCTGAGAGGTAGCAGAGGAGATAGTCTCAGAATTATTAAAAAACTGGCCAAGTGCGTGTCGGACTCGAGCACGAAGAGTACCATTATCTGTAAAAACGGCAAAAATCACGTGTGTAGTATGGGAGGGGGGGCTTAAATATTTGTTTTATTTTAATTTAATTATTTATTTTTAAAGTGAATATATAAATAAATGTTCTATGAATGTTTCAAGCATCTACCTGTAGATATTATCAATATCAAGCAAAAACGAGCAACAATATCACGTTTGTTGTATGGGAGCCCCTTAAATATTTATTTGATTCTGTTTTTTAGTATTTGTTGTTAAAGCGGCAACAGGAATACATCATCTGTGAAAATTTCAACTGTCTAACTATCACGGTTCATGAGATACAGTCTGGTGACAGACGGACAGACAGCGGAGTTGTAGTAATAGGGTCCCGTTGGTTACACTTTGGGTACGGAACCCTATGAACATCATCCTAAAGTAGCAAGTGGGCCACAATACGAGCAACTCCGTGCAATAACACGGCAGCGGGTCAGCCAGGGCCGCTCGTGCCCGCGCCGCCCTCCGCCCTCCGCCCTCCGCCCGCCCGCGTGAAGTAGAACATCCCGGACTGCGCTAAGTGATCACCCTCCCCGCCCCCGCACCCGCCCCCGCGCCTCGGGGAGCGCATTAGTATGCAACTAGTTCTGAATGGAAATATAGCGACGTCACGACTGCGACTCCACTTCTGAGAGGTTTTGTGTGGCGCTCGTGAATTCATAACGTCCATTAGTTCCTGCTTTTTAACGTTCCTCTGTCTGACAAGGAACCTCGTTAATTTGACAAAGTTAGTCTGCCGGCGCAGTGAGTGCGCGACACGATGCAACCTTGAATTAAGTCAGTTATTGACACACTACAGTATTGATCTGACCACACATATACCCGCACACCCTCTGCCAGCACCTGCAGGTTATCCGGGCAACGAGCGTTGAGATAGTTGAATAAACATGAGCGAGCGACAATCATTCCGATATAATTGCAATATGAAGCTGTGCGTGACCCCCTCCACCCCCCGCCACCCTCCTGCATCACTACGCGGGGAGGACGACGAGATCATGAGTTGTACCAACACAACACGCCGCCCGCCGCCCGCCGCCCGCCGCCCGCCCGCGGCGTTAGCTCACACGTGTTTGCTAAGAATACTGTTTAGTTTGTTGTTTATGTTCGCTGGAGCTGGTGTGGTGGGGTATGGTAATACAGACCCTCAGCTGTGCGAGTAGACTATCTCCGTCCCCCTCGATGCATACCGCGTGCTCCCTCAGGGCTGCTGCCACCGTCGCTGCTAGCTCCATCAGCACAGTTATAAATGCGTCGTTCATGCAGCAGCAGCACCGGGTGCTGTGTGTGTACAGAACTACTGTCACTTTTGATGATGATACGATTCATCATTCGCAGCTGGATAAAAACACCGCTGCAAGCACACATCGCTTATACAGTAAAATTGCATTGCACATGCATTTCTGTATCATCATCAGTCGGGAAACGTCCACTGCTGGACATAGGCCTCCCTCATGGTACGCCACATCGACCGGTCCCGAGCCACCTGCATCCAGCGACTCCCTGCGACTCTAACCAGGTCGTCGGTCCATCTAGTAGGGGGACGGCCTGGTAGACGTTTCCCGGTACGTGGTCGCCACTTGAGAACCTTTACTCCCCACCGGTTATCAGTTCTTCGAGCGATGTGACCTGCCCATTGCCACTTCAGCTCACTGACTCGTCGAGCTATGTCGGTGACCTTCGTCCGTCTACGGATTTCCTCATTCCGGACCTTATCACGTAGAGAAATTCCGAGAATAGCTCGTTCCATGGCTCGCTGAGTGACTTTGACCTTGTATATTAGAGGTACATTTTAATGCATGATTTTATCAAAATTCGTAGTAATACAATATCTATCCACTTTATTACCATTTCACGTTCACCTGAACGTGGTACTCGTAATAAAGTGGATAGATATTCTTGTTACTTCGCAGTGTGTTCAGGGAGATGTCAATTAAAGATGAATGGCATGGTTCAACAGGTGGACACATATTTTTGTATTCGAGTGTACAAAATAAAGCCAAGACACATACGTATACGTTTAGGGCTCGTTACTCCCCCCCACCCTCTCACCGTACATGCATACATGCATGCATACATACACACATGCATGCATACATGTTTCTCACGAGAGCTAAGGTACATTGGTGCATTGGGCGAGTTCACAAATAACATAATTGACGAGACTTCTAAGCTTGTTTGAATTTACATTTAAATTTGGTGAATTAAAATTGAACAAGCTATGAAATATAAAATATGAGTGTGAATACTTGAGTGTACACTACATATCAGACAGACATATCATCTAGAGTTGTTAAGTGACATGCCACACCCAGATTACATGAGAAGACAAAACAATAACTTCATCAGTCTACCACTCTATTTACAGTAGATGATGATATTTCTACATTCCCCGCACCGCGCTGCTGGCGCGTGTCCCTCACAGAACATTGACGGAGCACAAGGGGCCCCGCGCGCCGCACGCTCCTCGAGGCTGGCTCGCAGCATCGCATTATAGTAACTGCTCGCGTCGCACCGTCCTCGTGTCGGATCGATTCGTCACGAAATAAGCGATTTACTGCAAGGAGGGGGCGATGTAGATCTGATCTACGACCTTATCCCTACTGGTGTACCCTCGCCCCCAGGGGGCCACCAACAATGACTCGAATGACGTCACTCAGTGTGTACTCTATCTTGACTTCGGTTTATGATGACACTTTCTTTTAAATTTATGATGGGTTAGCGCTTGGCCTTCATCTCACCTAGACATAGACATATTTTTATTGACAAACACAATACAGAAAGACAAACAAAATTCAAGAAGAAATAAATACAAAAAAGAAGCCACAACAAATAATACAAATACAGTGAAACCTGATGGTAATATCGTTAAAGCATCGCTGGCGGCGCGCAACCAGTAGCATCGAGACCATGAGGCGCTGGTGTGCACCTGTCAACAGCGCTGTTGACTTACACTCAGTAAAATACATATCTTTATATTTTTCGATTGTTTTCTTCATTTTTAAATCATCCGCGAAGAAATAATTCCTTAAATATTTTATAACATTTAATTTAAAATTGTAATTGTATCTGTCTGATTTATTTCATTGGTTGTATCCTCGCTACAACAGCTGCTGCTTCCCAAAAAATTGTATTCCTAAAAATATAATGATTTATCTGTAATTTTTACGAATAACATGCTGTGCGGGTCCGGGTGAATGCAACACCCACCAACATCGCCCGACTCCCTCGGACGGCAGGCGCGGTCCACTGCGAGCACTGCGTACATCACACACAAATGACAATAATACAATGTCAATTTAAACTAATTGTCAAATGTATAATTACTAATTGCCGAATGAACTGACACTCGCCGCTCCGCCGGGAGGAGGCGGCGCGGGGGCGGGGGTGGGGGGTGCTGCGGCGGTCACAGAGATGCAAACAAAACAAAACGTTCCGCGCCAACTAAACAGAAACAATTTATGAATTTCCAATAAAGCTCCGTCTCTAGCGGCGCCCGCGCCCGCGCCCGAGGGATCTCCTAAAGTAATGAAATAAAGGATACAAGTAAATGCAAATTTACTTTAACGAAGCGAATTTGTTTTTATTAAATCCTGTCGGGGAGTTGCAGCGTCGGTGTCGGGGCGGGGCGGGGCGGGGGCGGGCGTATGTGGTCGACTGCGCTGAAGACTGCCGACACCTGTAACCCCGCTGCACCACCCGCTCCTCCACCGAGATACAATGAACTCACCATTGATGTACCTAACGCACATGTTGCATCAATATTATGAAATGGCACAATGCTACTCGGCAACGCTACAGACACAAGTATAAAAAGTTTTTATCATGCAAAAACGTTGCATTCGTGCCATTTCTGGAATGCGACAAACCGATTCGGGTGGAGCTTTGTTTAGACAGCTAAGATAATGTCAGTCCCGTGTCTGTACATTGAGGAGTCTGTTTGTATATTCGTTCACAAAAATATAAATCTGTATCAAAACATACACGAAGTTAGTTCAGTAATTATAAGATCGCAGTACGAGTGTATACCCACGCTGTACGCAGGCCTGAGACTACGTTAGCAGTGACGTCAAAACACTGTTTTATTATGAGCGTAAACATGTATAACAAGCTTCCGGACTCATAATTACGGGATTTTAAAAAAGCTTTAAAATCCTGCTGCTTAAAATGTTCCAACTTTATTCTTATACTCGTAAGTGATCGACATTGTTTTACAGATATACTTATTTTTGACATATTACTATTTAGGACGTTTTAATATACTGTATCTTCTTCATTGACCTGTATTACGATGTTTGAATCACTATTTTATAAATACATATTGTAACATATTTACTTCCTGCATGTCACACTTGAAACAATCTTTGTAATAACTCCCTGGCTGTCGTCTGGACAGGCAAGATTTGGCGGAACTACCTGTATGTTGGAACATAAACTGTACATGTACTCCAATTTAAACATGACAAATAATTGAATTGAGATCTGATAAAGTGTGAGGGAGGTGTAACACGCCGACTTTGACAAAGTATAGAGTTTACCCGTGAACAAGAACGCCCCGGGCGCAGCGCGCAGTAAGCTGAAGCACCAGTAAGTAGATACGGTAGGAAATTCCACTCCTCAGCGCTTCCTGTGTTGAAGGTGTAAGGATGGTGTCGATGGACGACATCAGAACAGACAGTCGGCGATGTAACAATCGCTCCCTCCGCCAATTAGCGACGCATTGTGCCGGGTCTGACGGCGGGGGGGCGAGGGGGCGAGGTGGGGGGGTGTCGCGATGTCCGCACGACTGTACAATGGCGGGCGTCGCGTTCATAATAATAATTAATTGATTGATATTGTTTAACGCGCGTGCCTTCGCTACATCTGTGCTCGAGCGACATACTTGTGATATAAGCAATGTTTACCTCTGCCTGCCCCCTCGCCCCGCAACACCCGCACAGAGCTCCAACTAAACGCGGGAATGTTTCTTGGGGCGGTTTAATTAGCCCGGGGCCCGCGATCACAGGAGCCCTTTCAGAGTTACGTGTCAAAGGCGCGGACCCGAGCCGAGACGCAAAGCTACAACAATTTGCTAATGAAAAGTTACCGACGAAGCGGAGCTGAGCGCGGCGTCCATCGCCGGCCGCCCCCCGACACCCCACCCCGGAGCCGTCTCGCACGCGGCGTTGGATCGCTCATTCCCAGGGCGCGTCGCCTCGCGCTGTTCAGTAGGTAGAGTCGTCCTCTAAAGCTAATGTATTCGTGAAGTTAGTGAAAGAGGACTCGTCGGTGAACTCTCCCAGGAAAACCGGGTCGCGCGTAATGGAAACAAGTTTGTAACTCGTCAATGGATTAGTGTAGCGCCGTCGAGCGCGTCCCGCCGCCGCCCGGGCGCGCGACGTGCCGGGCGCGCGACGTGCCGGGCGCGCGACGTGCCGGGCGCGCGGCGTGCCGGGTGCGGGATTACGTCGGATCGCAGTAATTACTCGGGCGGATCGGTAAATAGATTAATCCGTACGTGCGACGAATTTGTTCGTGTGTGAATTTGGCTTATCTCGAGAACACAAACCGGGACGAGGTGTCGGCTGTCCTGCGCTGGGCGGCGACCGGAGCATCTGTCGCTGTTTGCATGCAGCGTGGCATTACTTCGTCTATGTAATTCTTCATTCCGGTTTTTATTTTGTTATACTAGGGTGGCTTACTTAAAGGCTACTTGCCATTCACAAGTCTCGTATCACGTACAGAAGCTCTGTCAGTCCGTCACACGTCATAATGTTTTTGGCGATACCGTGTTTGATGTACATCGTGTTCTCTGCAGGAGCTACAAGCGTCTGGCAGACAGACTCAGCAATGGCTCCCACTGGATCCTTTGGATTAAGAACTGTAAAAAATATTGTACAACTTCATAAATGAACTCGCACAGAGGACAGGGGGCGTCCCGGAGTGTCCCGGGATGGTCATGACGAGTGCCAGCAGCGCCGCTCATGCAGAACTTGAGATTCAATATACAGCTTTTTAGGGGGGAATGTAACGCGGGGCGCGGGAAGCGGGGCGGGGAGATGACGTGCACATAACGTACTCGTACTACCTGGTGCCTGGTGCTGACGTTACAATAAAGAATACGTTAACATTGAATAGCTGTAGTCAACAGCATTTACTATGAGCTGCGTATTGACAGAACGATACTTCTTCATGCTGCTTTCTTCTGCATCATACTGCACTGCTGCCCACGCACCGCGCGGCCGGCGGCGACGCGAGGCACACGGCAGGCTGGTGCGGCCTGCGGGGGGCGGGGGGCACCTCTCTCTCCCAGACCTGCCCTGGGTTACAGTTGTATTCCCAAACCGTCCACAATAATTTTTAATCGATACAAGTATGTTATATATACGATGCTCGTGTAAGAAAGAGTACGCTGCTATATGTACGTGTATACGTGTGTTACAGACTGCCTTCACCTGCAGCTGTACCGCGAGGCGGGGGACCGGTGGCGGCGCGGGCAGAGCAAGGCGTCCCTCGCGCTGCAACACTTCCTCGGGTTCGAGTCCGGGTTCACTCTGGACAACGAGTCCAACACGCTGGCGGTGCTGTGCCGCGACCTGGTCCTCGTGCTCGCCTTCCACACCAGGGAGAGCCTCATCTCCTGGCAGGTGACACACAACCAACGCACGCATGGTCTACTGAAATTGTTTGAAATAATAATAATTAAAAGCTCTTTACAGTTCAGAGCGATGGTACACCTCTGCAACGTAATGACGTACCTCGCGCGCGTGTGTGCGTGTGTCCGAGTATAGAACATGGAGAAGTTGTTTGTGTTGCTTACATAACTGTTACTGTATCTTATTAACAAATAAATTCTTTGTTTGTCTGTATCGAAAAACCTGAATCATCATAAGCGTCTGCATAACTGTAGTTGCGCCTCCCTCGCCGGCCACTGCGGACGTCCCATGGATCGTGGGGGATGTGACACAATCCCACTGCTCGGTCGGCGGTCCGGTCGGCGCAGTAAGATATTGCTGTTACATAGGTTGTTGCTGCTCATCGCCGGAATATTTTCCGTTAGTCGCCTCTTACGACCCCCTCGGGATGACACGGGGTGATCCCAATTCTAAAGCCGAGACTACACGGCTGAAACTAAATAAAGCTACTTTAATCATCTGCCAGCAGCCACCGCACGCACACAGGCTATGAGATCGTAGTGTGTGTGTGTACGCAGGGATGTGTGCGTACATACATATTGAAACGTCATCAGACGTTTGACGTTAATCAATCTCTGTCACGCGCAGAGAGATTTAAATATAGTAATAGGTTATAGAGCGGTCATTGGGAAACGTTTCATATAAACATTTTGATCTCAAAAGTCAATCGTATGTCAAATGTCTTGTACGGCCGCGTGACGTGATGTGACACTAGATTGAGTAACTTGGAGTAACTCATTACCAATTGGTATTAAGTTTAGGATCAAAATGTTTGTTTGCTTTGTCCGGTCTATTAATATTAAATGTCTTTGGTCACGCGTCATGGTGGGCGGGCTGTGTGCTGTACCGCGCGCGTGTGTCCTCAGGTGAAGGTTGGCAGTCAGCTGGGCTCCTCGCAGCAGTTCCTGGTGCTAGTGGCCGCCGGCAGTCGCCACCTGCCGGCCGGCCCCGCCCGCCTTCACGTGAGACCCGCCCGAGCCGCACTGGCCGCCGGCACGCCGCCGCGCCTCCTAGGACTGTGGGAGTTGCGACACCTCAGGTACATTACAAATATAGTATCTCTTGATGGTGAGAGATGGCGATGGCTCACGCTCAGCGCCGCTCTGTATCATCAATGTTCACCCTCGACTAGACAAACGAAAACTAACGTAAAATAGCTTATGCCTCGCTGCCAGAGAATGGCGCCTGCCCGTGACTACCGCGGAGACTACAATCGAATTTTGTTTTAAAATGCTATGGACCTGCTGGGGATCAAAGGGTATCAAAGACCTTTTGAGAACAATATAACCATGGACCTCTGGAAACAACCGCTTGCGCACATTGTAACAACACGCCTCCCGCTGTATCGCGGATCGTGCGCAGGTGACACACGGTATTTTATTTTACTTTTTTATTTTATAGTTTCGGACAACAGCCAATAATAAAAGTATAACACAACAAATAGTTTACAGAAAGCCAATTACAGGTCCTCACTATTAAACAATTGAAAATTACAAAGAAAAGCGAAGCACCCACTTAACAGAAGGTTAAACTTGAGTAGATTACGTGTACAGTTTACTTTTTTTTCTTTTTCTAACAGCGCTAGTAATTTCTACATATTGTACCAATATGATAAATAATAATAGTATATTTATGATAAATAATAAATAATATATTTTAAAAATAGAATAAAAAATAATAATAATAAATAAAAAAAGTAACTCGCCTAATCGAAAAATGCTTGAATGCGGTATACGAATAAGTAATTGTAATAAACAAGCTCAAAGTCATTCAGCGATGGAACAAGCTATTCTTTGAATTTCTATACGTGATAAAATCCGGAATGAGGATATACGTAGCTCGACGAGTCAATGACCTGAAGTGGCAATGGGCAGGCCACATCTCTCGAAGAGCCGATAACCGGTGGGGAGTAAAGGTTCTCGAGTGGCGACTACGTCCCGGAAATCGTCTACCAGTCCGCAGGGAGGGTAAGGTCGCGAGGAGTCGCTGGATGCAGGTGGCTCGGGACCGGTCGATGTGGCGAGCGCTACATTGTTCAGTGGAGTCGTGGTCAGCGTGAGTGTAGTGCTGCCCTGCCCGGGCGTCTGCAGCATCCGTCATGCAGTAAATACAATGGGAGCGCATCCCCGCAGCATCCCGCCGGCGCTACACATCCGTCCGACACTTGGGGGAACTAACTTTTCAAGTTGAATATAGTTTGCGTAAAGGAAATGGACTCGCCTGTAGTTTCGCAGATAAATTCTGTGTAATGGGGACATCTGTTGTGTTCACTTATGATCACTGGTATGTACATTTCGTCGGATGGTACCAGGCAGTAAGGCCCTATGATGCAAACCTCCCAATCATGTGGGACAACCCAAACTCATATAGTCCGCTACCTCCGGATCAACTCTTGACTGTGTAGCCAGACGTCTACTGAAACGAGCGATTTTTAAAATATGAGATAACCAACCAAGCTTGACCTCAATCTCACCCGATGTCAAGTGACGATGAAGTCGACGATGTTTCGCGTTGGTCTAGAAGGTGACTGTTTGTTTTAATTTTATTTTTATTATTACGGTTTGACAACATGACTACAAATTGCACCTATAGAACGAAGCACTTGACAATAGACTAAGACTAGTGCGAGACTATATCCTCACAAATAGAAAAAATACCCGTGCTAGGGTAGGATATTAGTTGTTTCTTTTTTATTTATCTAATTTATAGCAAACATTGCATTTGTAAACAAAAAGATTTTAAAGTTTACTCTTCGATTGAAGATTCCCTACTATTTTCTTCGGGAAACACGGAAACTGGTCGGGCATTCCATACTTTACCTGCACGCATTGTGAAAGTGAAGCGAAACTCTCTAAAATCTGTTATAAAATGTACCATATAGTTATGACGATATGATATATATTTTCGTTGGTTGTGTTTGTGCGTGCAGGCGGTACGGCGTGGTGGACGGACGCTTCTGCTTCGAGGGGGGAGCGCACTGCGGGGCGGGGGCGGGGCTGCACGTGCTGGTGGCGGAGCGCGCCGACGACATCGCAGCCGCGTTCACCGCAGCCGCCGCACCAGCCGCGCCCGCCGCGCGCTCCGGTCCGTCCGCAGACACTCGCTGTAACACAACGACCAACGTCACCTCTACTAACATCCCCTCGTTACCTTTCAGATGCTGACAGGTCCAGCAAAAGCCGCCCAAGCACTCGTCTCTCCGACTTTAATTCGGTCGACCAATCTTTGCCAGACTCCGCCGATGGTCTTTACGAGGAAAATTTCTTCGGTGAAGATTGCGGAGTCTCTCCCTTCTGGCCTTCGGACGAAAGGCGGGACTACGAAGATTTTAGAAGAAGCGATGAAGCAGGGCAGCCTCCCTGGACGGTCGCGGACCGCGTGACGCTCGAGCGCTGCAGTGACTGCCGGGCGCGTTTAGGCGCGGCGCCGCGGCCCGCCGCCGCCTTCAGCCCAGCATGGACCATGGAGCCCGCGCCAGGTGGGGGATCCGACGCTTCCTCCGATAATGCGGAATATTTGACACCGAGAATGATAAAGAAATCGTTGGAGGCGCATCGTTGCGACGAGGCTCCTCAGAGACCTCCCAAGCCCGGACAGCGCGAGCAGAGGCAGACGGAGGGAGTGACGATCACGCAGTGCAGCTCGTGCGGGACGAATGATAACATCCGTCCCACGAACAATCCGAAAGTAGGGCCGTATGAAAATTACGATGTTCCTAAAGCAACGTATGCTGAAAGGGTAAGTGTATGCTTTACGTAAGTGTACCTAATGTCTACTAGAGCCGACCAAGTGCGGAACAAAGTATTTTATTATAATTAATTGTTATCCACGTTTCAGATGGACCCCGGAGAACACTACGACACCCCTAAACGAATAAAGCAAGCGTTAGTCGACGATCTGTTTCAAGTCACAAAAAGTTCATCCCCGGGCTCTCTTGTACTCAAAAAGAACTGTGGCTGCATTCTAAAATTTGCTTCTCAAAATAAACCAGTTATAGTTGAATGTGAAGAAAGCTTGCAGCCCGCTGAATGCCCTTGCCAAAAAGTTACGAGTTGGGCGAATAATTTAATTAGTCTTCCTTATTGTAAAAGAGAAAGCACCGATAAAGCTCGCACTGAATTTTCCAATGGTGATAAATCTGAAGATATGGCTCTATACGCTACCGTAGATGTGTCTAGAAAAACGAAAAGGCAAAGCGGGTGCACCGATAAAGATGATTCACACGAACCAGTTGATGTCACATCGTTCACAAACTACCAGAATATAGATCCGAAAAATAATCAAGGACCTGAAAGTTCATACAGTAACTACGAAAATTTAGAATTTGCTTTATCTTTAGAGTATTACGAAAATGCCAAAGATTTACTCAAGAAAGCTGGAGTAACCCAAAGTGAACTAGATGCTTTGAGCATCAACATTAACCTAGCTTCTAAATCGCTTCCAAAAAAAACACGACTTTGTACAAAGTGTGGTCACTTTCAGGATCAACATAAACAAGATGTGAAAAATATCAAATGTGATGAATACTTACTGATGCAACCAACGAAAGAAGTACGACACGACCGATGTCAAACGGTTGCTCCGAACCCAGGCTACACTCCAATGTCTCCAAACCCAAATTGGTCACAAAGTCTCAAACATCCAACACAAAAACTATACAAGATAGACATTGAGAAATCTGTCAGTATACCTGCACTAAACGGCAGTACCGGAATGCGGAATTCAGATGAAGTTCAATCAGCATTAAATCAAAATAGTGACATTGTTCAGAAACGGTCGAGTTCTGTAGATTCAGGGAGACTTCTTGAAGACCTGAAAGAGTTTGATAATAGTATTAGCAGTCACGCAACGTCCTCGTCTCTAGAAACGTTAAGAAATATGACCATAGAGAACAGAAGATCTTCCTCACCCTGTGAGAACGAAAGAGAGTGTTCCGACTGCTGCAAGTCTTCAGGTTCTGAAAATAAGACTTCGGAAAGCTCCGAGAGAGAAGTTCCTCACTTACGTAATAAACTGATGGACAACGCTCAGATCACCAGGTCTTCGAGCGTGCCGTGCAAGGGTGCCAACAGAGACTCGTCGAGCTCCAACGACTCCGGCGTGTCCAGCTGCTCCGTGAAGCACGCCGGTGATTTTAACGAGTTTGAAATGCCGCTGACTTCAGGACAGTCTCGGCACCAGTTTATGCTTTACAGGAAAATGAGAGGATCAGGTTGCGTGCACTCCTCCCTGCCAAGAAAGTCCAAGTCTTCGGATCCTCTGAGAGACCAGTCCATGCAGCTTAGTAAGAATACCGCGCATGTCAAGTCTTCGTCGGCGGAGGCAGAAGTACCGGTCCTACCTCCGAAGCAATTCAAAGGTACCGAAATGAATAAATGTCGTACTACAAATATAATTTCTACAAACGGGCACATTTCCTCAAGATTTATCGACAAACAAGAGTCTGTTGCAAATTAACGTTTCATTTGTACAAGAAAACAAAAACAAAGCTTAGCTCCGCGTATCGGGTAATGAATGGTCTCGTTCCCTGAAGAGCGTTTTGCAATTATCGAGAGGAAAAGGCGTTATCGTTTCAGTCTCCTCAGAAATTATTGAGATACAAAAGCTCCTTTGATCTCAGCTGGATGCGGTCGTTTTGATTGCTAGTGGCGATGGAACCGTAGCTAGTCGGTACTGATGGTGTTATTATCAACATAAATCAACGCACAGTCTCATCTGATGGCAAGTGAAGATGCGGTTGACAACGGCACACGTCGTTTTATCTAGTATACGCAATGCACTCTCTACTTAAATACATATTGAGGTTTCCAAGAACACGGACGCTGATAATATCATGTACGCATGATAAAAGTTGAATCCAATAGGTGTGTTGTAGATGATCAACTGCATTGTGTAGCAGTCAGTGCGCAGTGTAGTTGGTCACGTGTCGTCTGTTGCAGGCGTGGGTGACTCGCGGAGCACGTCGAGCGGCACGTCCGACATGTCCGACTACATCGAGACACTGTCCACTACGTCCTCGCACTCGTCCGGCTCCCCGCCCGCCGCCTGCGTCACCAGGTACACCCGTCCGACATGTCCGACTACATCGAGACACTGTCCACTACGTCCTCGCACTCGTCCCGCTCCCCGCCCGCCGCCTGCGTCACCAGGTACATCCGTCCGACATGTCCGACTACATCGAGACACTGTCCACTACGTCCTCGCACTCGTCCGGCTCCCCGCCCACCGCCTGCGTCACCAGGTACATCCGTCCGACATGTCCGACTACATCGAGACACTGTCCACTACGTCCTCGCACTCGTCCGGCTCCCCGCCCGCCGCCTGCGTCACAAGGTACATACGTCCGACATCTCCGACTACATCGAGACACTGTCCACTACGTCCTCGCACTCGTCCGGCTCCCCGCCCGCCGCCTGCGTCACAAGGTACATACGTCCGACATCTCCGACTACATCGAGACACTGTCCACTACGTCCTCGCACTCGTCCGGCTCCCCGCCCGCCGCCTGCGTCACAAGGTACATACGTCCGACATCTCCGACTACATTCCCATTTTTAAGGACCCTGAAACTTTTAAGATGTCAGAACACCTCTCTCTCACTGTTAGTCTCTAACTGTCGTGTGGTCCCGCAGGGCGCGCCGCCAGCCCACCAGCATGCTGCGCCCGCGCTCCGGCAAGGAGTACTTTAACGTGGATCCGTCACTCGCCGGTCGCTACCGTGACGCCGGCGCCGCCACGACGCGCGCACGTGAGCCGCGGGACGCCGCCTCCGCCCCCGCGTCCTACCTGTACACGACCCACACTACTGTAGAGTCTAGGCTAGATAGAGACTTGTAATTGTACATTGTCTTCTGCTAATACAAGAAGTCCTCTGCAGCCAGCGGCGACAGGAATTTATTATATTAATACTGAATACCGATATAAAACCCAACTGTTATCATCAACACGTAAAAATAATTCTTAAATCTAGGTTTATCTGCAATGTACATATTCTTTTTATATACCTACCTGTCGTTGTTCATCAGATTTTATAGAAGCTGAGGAATATCCAACTGTTCCTTCCACCAACACCTCAGTTGTCGGTGAATCACCACCACGTGTCAAGTATGCGGACGCAACCATCGCTACTGTTGCAATTATAACAACGTTGTGAGAACATCGCGGAGGGTTACTGCTGGTGTTGCATCACCTCACTCACTCGCTACCCTCGTTCCGGGAGGCTACTGTCACATTTCTGACGTTGCTTTTTGTACCGACAGTTGCGTTGTGCATACCTCATTAGGTTCACTATTGTGTAACATCTCGTACAAGAGTTGCTCAAGTATTGTATCACCTCTGACTGAAGCATGCCATCGCCGCGTCTTGCCCAGGTGAGAGGGGGTCTGGTCGGACGCGCGCCATCGCCGAGCGGCTCATGTACTTGTAGTCAATAACGAAACGTATCTAGTCACACACAGGTATACAAATAGCTTTGTATTATATTTTATATGCATTTATAATGTTAGCTAGTACACAACAGTGTATGTACGTAGCGTGTAACATGTACAATATAAGATATACATGTATGTGAGAGGTTCTATGCAGACAACGATCGTAGTCGCTAGGCTAGTGTGAGTGTGTGCGAGAGAGAGCGCGGTATATGCGGTGCCGGCAGGCAGGTGTGCGCGCTCATACAGCGATGACGTCAGCGCGGCCGGGAGCAGCGCCGGGTGCGCGGGGGCTGTCGCATGCGCAGCTCGATAGCAATACGTTACCCAAACTAACCTAACTAGTAAGTGAACTGCATCCTCGGTGTACCGGCGCACTATCAAATTTTATTAAATAAACGTATAGTCATTTGTACTCCGTCTTTGATTGTAGTCCCGCTCCGCTGATCTATTATATAGCTGCAAACAAGGATATATACCTGTATGTATATCTCTCACTTCGACAATACTTTCTTGACATTGAAATCATCACCTGATGTAAGTATCCATATCACTGTAGGAAGGACGCGTGCTCGCCCTGACACAAGGATCGTCACAGTGATGTGTCGCTGGATGCAAGCCGCGCTGCCAGACTCGACGGGGGACGTTTCCGGCTGATGACGACATTCCCACCTCCTCTCTTCTCCCTCTGATATTCCTGTTTTTCTTTTAGCCAGAATTTGCAGCGGTAACTTGAAACGCGTCCACTGAAGGTGGACTCTAAAGCTATCTCGGGTCCTCAGACTCGTTTAGAATAAAGAAATAGGGTGGAGTGGTCAGGACGTTCCCACTCAATGGTAAATGGGAGATAGCGCAAAATCGAAAAATCAACCATAAGGTCACCTACTAATAGGAGGACGGCCGAGTGAAGCCTTTTTGAAGGTATTTTCACTGGTATTTGGCGGCAGGCCTGGTGGTGGCGGTAGCTCGTCAGGTGGACATAAAAAGTGCCGCAAACCAACATGGACCTAGTACGAGAACCTCCGCTAGGATTAGAACAAAACACCTCAGTATGTTCCGTGCACCCTATGACTGTTACATCTCATTGTACTCGTACCGTAGCGACGTCACCAGGTGTTACTGCGCAGGACAGTTGCGTGCATCGTGCGGGACGTGCTGGGGGTCCGTCGTCGCCGGGGCCGGGGCCGGGGCGGCGTCTCCCTCAGGAGGGACAACACTCCCGCAGTACTATTGCTAATAGTTATGTGAATACAGACTTGTTGTACAACAATCAATAAACCAATAAGGGTATTTCAAGTATATTATCATGTTTTTAATTTTAAAACATTGTGTATTCAAAGCAGCCAGGAACTGATCTGATTGGAGATCCCACGCTTAGGCTAGATACTGACGGCAAGTGCGGGACGACACCAACGCTGATTACTCACTAATTACACAGAAATAAACTACACTTCGACAAATAACACGCACCGAACGTCACCATACGAGTGCTGACTGACACTTGCACGCAATGATACTTCACCAGGGTAAGGCTACACCATACATAACAATAACTGATCACACGTGACGGCACCTGGCACGGGCACGTCCCGTGACGCGCGGTGCACACCGGGAACAACCATCGCTCGGAGCCCGCAGTGCATGGACCTGTTGCAGTATCGATATAAAGGCTACATTCTATTTGTATTTTATAAATATGTGTTCGGGTGCCTTACAGCTAACATTAAGTATATAAAAGTGACAGTTAAAGGCTATGAGCCATTAATAATCCACCGCATTTGGCATTTTGATATAAAACAGATATTATTTTATTTTTCATTTTTAGGAAAACCATCCGTTTTTTACATACAATATACTTGAAAATATTTATAACAGATATATGTACTAATTATAGGCTTCCGCAGATAAGTAGCAAAATATATCACTGACGAACTCACTCCGCCGAACACGCGCCACACATACATATATTGTAACTGACACAAATAAAGTAAAGTCACTCATATAACTAGAACGAAAAAACAAAACAAAACGGACATGTTTAGTCATATTAGATACTAACTGTTAACTAGATATACTAGAATACTACCGTATACTAATTACAAAAAAATAAAAATATTTACAATTTATTTTACATATGTACTTGACGCACGTGCTGCAGGTGGTGGTCGCTGTGTGTGACGATGTTCTGTCAACTGTGAGTGTGTGAGTGAATGCGTGAACGCTGGCGGGAGATACAACGTGGTATAGTCGGTGATAAACAATAATACTACTTAAATAAGATTGACAGTACTCAATAAAGTAAAAATTACTTAAGAAATATTAATCAACAATCACTTAAATTATATGTATAGCTATGAATAATCGGAAGGCGCGCGGGGTGCGGGGTGGGGGGCGCGGGGACGGCAGACGCAGCCCTCCGCTTTGAAAGCATTTCAAATTTTTATTGCAGAAGTCGCTCCATAAATCCAGCGTGGGAGCTTTATACAGTCGCGGGTTTAAAATTGTGTCGCTACGTTACAGTCACTATCTCCGGACGAATGCCGCCCGCGCCCACCGCCCACCGCCCGCCGCCCACCGTCCACCGCCCGCCGCGCGTCCTCGCTGTGGGAACACAACTCAGTCGGAGTACTAACTAGTTGAAACATTTCAGTAGATAATTGCTCTTGTCGTGATATTGACTACGAAGCGTCGGTGTGCGTGCGCTCGCGACACCCACTCTCATAATTTACAAGTCTTTTATAAAAGGGGAAATCCGGTTTTGTATTTTTAATCGCTCTCCCAGATTTACATATAATTACCATGACAGAGGCGGGGCGGCGGCGCGGAGGCGCGGGGGGTTTGTTCTTTGTTACAAACAAACAGAGCGACACATAAATTAAACTATTATTTGTTTCTGCGTTTACATTTTTTTTTTTTACAATTTTTGGGAAGACTAACAGTTTATAGTATATAAATAAATAATGTATCTTATGAGTAGCTATAAACTAATAATAAGTCTCCACAGACACAGACATTCCCCGCCGCGCCCGCCCCCGCGCTTGCCCCCGCCGCCGCCGCGAGACTTCAAGTTGTTTAAAATAGCGGAGATCATGTGCGAGTTCAAAAATTGTAACAACAAACGTAACTTTTTTAATACCCCGTATTAAGACGCAGTGCTACTACTGTATTATCTATACATGGGCATGACACACACATATGTAGGTACAAACGCGTGTGTACGATGTATCATCAGTCAGTTCGTGGTTGGCAGCGGCAAGCTCTGCAGCACACCAGCGCAGCTCAGACAACGCGCGGGGGCGGGGGGCGGTGAGTGGCCCCCCGAGGGATGACCTTGTACAGAATACCATGTCGACTGACTCCCGCGACCTCGCTTGAAGCGTATGTACGAGGGTGTAGTTAACAGACGCACAAGAACAAAACACAAGCACCGCCCGCTGGTGGACGCAGCGGCGGTCCCAGTCTGATGCAGCTCGTGCACAAGTAGATCGCTTTACTTAAATCATGCGCAAATGAATAAATGAAATATGAATGATATAAACATTTACTTGTCGGCAGCACCATGACTAAGACAGGTTATCCTGCTGCCCCTGCTCCGCCCTTCGTCAGCAGTAGGACACAGAAGGTGTGATGGCCTCACAGGCGACTCCAATATTTCATTTATCAGCCAGGAAATGTCCACAGCTGGACGTAGCCCTCCTACGTGGTACACCACATTGACCGCTCCCGAGTTACTTGCATCCGATCTTACCCAGGTCGTCGGTCATCTAGTAGAGGACGGCCCGCTAGACGTTTCCCGGTACGTGGTCGCCACTCGAGAACCTTTACTCCCCATTGGTCATAGGTTCTTCGAGCGATGTGGCCTGCCCATTGCCACTTTAGCTCACTGACTCGTCGAGTTATGTCGGTGACCAGAGTACGTCTACGGCTTTCCTCATTCCGGATTTTAACACGTAGAGAAATTTCGAGCATACGAGTAGCTCGTTCCATTGCTCGCTGAGTGACGGAGTAAAGGACCACGTTTCGGTTCCGTATGTCATCACTGCAACACGCACTGATTAACGACTTTTGTCTTTAGACGCTGAGGTATTTTGAAGAAGATACGCCGTAACTTCCCGATCGCTGCCCAGTTAATTTGGAACTTCCACAAAAATTTCAATCCAATAAACCAAATTTAATATTTACCAAAAACTAATTTCAAACAAAAGTAACATTTTATTGTTGTTAAAGAGATAAATACTAGACCACCAGGTCATTGGAAAACTGTCCGCCTGCCTGGTGGCAGTGCTAGCTGATGGTCGATAAAATAAGAACTGTGACTTCTGAGAGATTTGCAATGTGGCTGCATGCACCAGCTGCAGTCTGGAATTTATACCTGTCGATGAGAGGCGTTAGTTTAAGGGGGGACGAAACCCGTGACCGCCTCGATTGTACCACACCTACCCGGTTACATTGCTGGAGCTATCTTCCTTGTGTCTCTCTCTCCGCCTCGCTGAAACAATGTCGAAGGTCATGGCAGACATACCACTTAATCGTACCACACACCGGGAGACAGCGCGGTCCACGGCCGGTGATCTCCCGCGCGAGAACATGACCCTCGCTGCCGGCAACCGGCCAGAGACGCACTTAACTACGACTGAATAGATTACAACTGTCGATGTACCCCCTCCACCACCACCCACCACCCACCACCACCCACCAGCATGAACTGAAACGAACGCGTAAGAGTATAAACGTTATGGAAATCACAGCGCGAGTTCAAACAACAACTGATGGAGAAACAAAACATGCGCGTCGCATGCACCGGCGGCGCGGCGGTGCAACATGCTCCAGCGTCAACCCTCCGCCCCCAGCCCTCGCAGCCCCAGGGGGAGGGGAGAGAACCCCTTCAACAAAAACATCATTATTCATTCAAAGTCGAAAAGCTATCATCTGCCATTACGCCCCCGCCCCGCGCCCCTCCACGATTCCCGCAACAAGTAGCTCCGACGCCTTATTTAAAGGCAATCAACAATTCAAAGTGGACATCGGCGAGCGAGCAGCGAGCGAGCAGCTCCAGACACAAATGTAATTTTTAAAGTACATTAAGCCACTTGCCATTACATTCACCGCTGCTTATCACCTGGTGGATCGTATATAACTGTCACTGGCAGCAATGGACAGGGATCAATTCGTCGCATCGGTAGCAGGAGGTACATGCTGCGGGGTGCACGTGCAGGTCACTGGCGGTCGGGGAGAGACGCAGGACCCCAGGGGACTGTTGCATAAAGCGACAATTCGTAATAAACTGGCTAGCATATGTATGTCATATCATTTTCACCCGTAGTGTGCCGTTGATTGGTCGAAATAAAAAGTCGAAAATGCGTGACATATGTCAGTTTATTAGGAATTGTCGCGTTATGAAACGGCGGCGTGCGGGGGGGGGGGGGGGGGGGGGGGGGCGTGGGGGGGGGGGGGGGGGGGGGGGCAGGGCATCCGGGGAGCATAAACCTTAAAAGTATGTTCCTAAACCCACCGAGGAAAAATGTTTCAATCACTTTAGTCGAGGTAACTTTTTAATGGAGTCAAAATTTGTTCACTCGCTTCTCTTAATTAACACCTAAATCATTTTAATTACAGCGCTGAGCGACGACAAAAAATAATACTGGATTAAAGCCTTTACCTTCACTTTAAATAAAAGGCAATAATTAAAAGTTTTTCTCCAAAGTCTCTCAGCCCTTTGACTCATCTGAATATCGTCCTAATTGAGCTTCCACCGCGGCCGGGGCGGGGCGGGGGGAGGGTGCGGGGAGTCATTGCGAGCCCCTGAATGTTAGTGTTCAGGTGTGTCGTTACTTATGACACACAAAACAACTTCCAAGTGGGAGTCTGACTCGCGCACCGAGGGCTCCTGGAAAACATATATATAAAGAGGTAAGGTTGGATAAATATATATGTATTTACCAAAAATGGTCTAACGATTGCGCCTCACAAAATCAACAAGCGCTTATTAATTTATACATTAAAATACATGAATGAAAAGTAATTTTTTTAAAACCCAACTGTGTAATTTTTTAACTCCACACCAGTGTCACTTTAACAGTAAATATGAATCTAATGACGCCTCTCAAGCTAAAACCAATCGGGCCGTTTGGGCTGTACGCCATTCCAAACAATTATACATACTGTCACGGAGTTTCTCGAACAGTCTAGAAATAATGAAAAGAGAGTTGGATCTTCTTCGTGTCTAGTAGCATATAAACTTCTCGAACAAGTGTGAAAGAGAGAAGCGGATCCGTCTGTCTCCTTCAACAAAAGATAGCGTGGAAGGCTCTCGAATATAAGGATTAACAAGTGCGAAAAGGAGACCTATCCATCTATCGCCTTCGTGACGAGTAGCGAAGTTGCTCGAAGTCCGGGCCGAATGTAGAATGTTCCTGGAGGAAATAAAAGATTGATCACTGCGAAGGATCTAGAAACAACCGGGTATATATAGGCGCGGGCCGAGCCTCGACGGCAGTTGAGTTCAGTTCTAAGTAAACAGCTATTTCAAGTGAAGAAACAGAAACCTGAAGGAAAAGAAGAAAAGTGTTAGTGTACTAGTGTGTCACGTGGTGTCAGTAGCGATAGATTGGCGTCAGTAGTGCCCAAGAACTCTGTACGTGGAATCCAGGGACGGACTCAGTGCAGAAGACTTGGACCCAGTGAGGCAGGGACGCACTCTGTCGGGGGGACCCGTGATTTTGAAGATTTCTTCCCTGAGCTGCCAATACACTCCGGAACTTTGGACACGTGTTATTCTTCAAACGATCCTGGAAGCTCGCAACAATAAAATGTCTTGAAAAACATAACCCTGGTTATGGCGCAGTTGGGTAAAAAACCGACGGCTGCTGCAACATATTACAAATTCTAAAAGGTTTGAAATTTGAAAGGTTTCATTTTACTTCAACACTGAGAAGTTAACTGTAACGGAACCAACTTGTAACTAGGAGACATTTAACATTGTAGTCAGTAGTGAGGGGCGGGGGGGGGGGGGGGGGGGGGGGTTCTGCGGCGGGGGCGGACCGCGGCTCGTAAATCACGCGTCCTCGGGAAAAACAAAGGGAATGCGAAAACAAAAACCGTCCAAGATGTGCCGTTTATGGGCTAATGGTGGTGGAGGAGTGGCGGTGAAGTGAGGGGGGTGGGGGGACCTGTCGTAGCACAGCGAGTGCACCAAAGAAAACCCAACCTGCTGATCTGCGTACTTAACATTCAGGTATAGTCAGTAGCGGGGCGCGCGCTGGCGCACGCTGCCAGGCGCAGCTCTACTGTACGTTACACCACTAGTCTGCTGTTCAGTCTCTGTTCCACAACCAGCAACGATCGTGCGCGATCTCGGGCGAGTCTGTTCATTAGCGCTGTATTTACTGCAGTGACAGAGTGTAACATTCTGTGAACATGCTACATCTTTGTTGTAGCTGTCATCATCAACAGCTGCTGAAGCCCACTGTTGGACATGGCTTACCTTATCTATCTCATAGGCTCGCACTCATTCGATTGTCCCATGTAAACTTTGAACTCGTATTTTAGCTCCTTGAAATTTTTAAAAACAACTTTATAAACCTATCTGTTACTAGGTCCACTGCTGAACATAGCTTCCCCATGATAGTACGAGAGCCCACGACCAAAACCATGTATCATAGCAATACGGTCGAAACTGTATAAAATCGTCAAATTATATGATTCTGAACCCGACTAGGTGGATAATAACATCAAGAAGTGTAGCAACTGCGTGGGAGGCCATTTCTGCTGTGTCAAAAAAAAAAAGGTGGTCGGTACCACAGCAATATGTCTGATATCGAAAATGATAATAGATTTTGTTGTTTTATGACGATCAAGTTCGTTTTCAGAAATTTTGCGCGTAGCATATAGACTGAGCGCATTTTTAAAAATGTTGAAAAATTTAGCCGACCTGTATCATAGCAACCCGGATATATTTTTATTCCAACTTTTCGTCTGGCTGCTAGGATTATAAAAAAACAGTTTTCAGAAATTTTCGATGTCGCATATACTCCCAAAAATGAAAAGAGCGTTCCCGGGTCGCCTAGCAATCGCCTCAGCGCTTGTTATTTTTTCGCTTGTTAACAACGCTTACAAAGATTGTCATGCGGTGTGCGATTAGGAAATCAAAAATGCCTGACCTGAGTTGTGTGTTTTGCACAGAAAAAATAATTGAGAAAGTGAAAAAATTTACGATTTTTTAATGATTTCTAAAAGTTTTCTGATAACGAAGGTGCTACACTAAATTTTTCTGATATAAATGTTTTTTACATCCAGACAAGTTATTTTATCGCGTCCAACAATTTTCAGACAGATTGCTATGTTACCGATCGGCAAAAATTTTTAACATTGGCAAAACAGTCTATAAATTTAATGGGTTCGATTTTTCATCTGAAAAATATTTTTTTCGCATCAACTAGTCCAAATCGACTCGTAAAAAAGATTTTCAGACGGATTGCTATGATGTTTTTTTTTATACCATTTCTAATTTTTTAAAGTAATCGTCCGGATTTGTGCTACACTACTGACTTCTGAAAAACCTGTTTTCGGTATCGTACAGCTATCATCCAACTACAGTCCAAAAATCAGACAGATTGCTATGATACGGGCCGGTAAATTTTTTTAACATTTTTGAAAATTTGGCCGGGTCAAACGCTACGCGAAAAATTTCTGATACTGGTATTTTCGAGTTCACGATAATCGAATCGATCAACTTGATGCGGTTGAGGCCATATTGCTATGGAACAAAAATTTTGGTCGTGGGCTCTCTTACTATGACACGTCCCGCCACAAGGACCGATCACAAACACTACGGTTTTTTATATTTTAATAATTTAATTTAAATTATAATAAATAATTTAAAAAATAATTGTAATAATAATTTTGTATTTAAAGACGAAGTTAATGATCTTTTAGAAATGCAACTCAGGCGCAGAACCTTTTTTTAAATAGATGCACCTAGACCAACGCTTTACCTCAATCTCGTGTGATCTCTCGCCGCGGTGGTGTAGGTAGAAGATGCCTATTTACTCTACTTTTGAAGATTCCTAAGTTAGTAGGTAGGTAGTGCATTCCATACCTTAGTTGTACGCACAATAAACGTTGTTGCGAGCTGTAGGAATATCAACAGTGTACGGGTAAAGGTCTGCCGTACTTCTGTTTTTCCGGTGCTGGAACGGCGAAGGCGGAATCAACAAAAACAGCTCCTGCGCATGCGCACACTCTCCAAAACGTATCATATAAAATACCGAAAGACAGGCAACCTGACGCCTATGTTTGAGGCTTTGGAACTTTGCCTTAAGTAGCCCATCAGTCTCATAGCCAAAGTCCAAAGCAGCTAGTTGGTAGCGAGCTGAACCACCCCAAAGATGGCCGAGGTACTCCATGCATGACCTTACTTGAGCTCTAGACTCAAGAGCTGTGATGGCTGGAATTATAACCTGTGATAAACCTTAGAGATGCTCCTTCTAGTAATGTGCTTTAAACTACTGAATGCAGCTGTGTGCGTGATCTGTCTGTCTGTGTGAGTGGGTGGGTGGAGTGCCACGTCAGCAGGTACCTCGGTGTTGTTCCCCAGTGAGTGGCATGTATGGTATATATACACTAAAACACACATTACAAGCAGCGCTGAGAGTGACAGAGATAGAGTAGCTCACTCACTAGACGGCGGAGCAAGTACGTGTCAAGCGTGTGTCGGCCGGCACTAGCAGGCCGCGCCGCGCCGCGCCGCGAGCAAGAAGCGCCCGCAGACGGTAATAAATCAGCAGAACAACCGGATTACAGTTTTTCCTCCGAGAAGAGATTATGAGTGTTCACAAGTCGAGGGTCGAGTCCCCGCCGCCCCCGCCGCCCCCCGCCTGCTACGTTACGATATGGGCACGATAGTAAAACATTTCCTCCACATTAGTATCTCTGAAATCGAAACTTTGCTCAGTAATATGCGTGTTAATATGGATTCATTGTACGTTGGGAAACCAACCGACGCTAATCGCTAACGAGGGGGTTTGCGCTCACAATAAGATGTCGGTGGTGTGCTTAACATTATTTTCTGTCATCTGGAGCTGGACTGAAGTATGACTTGTTTTTAGCCTAACATCGTGCTGTAACTTTATAATTATCTACCTGCAATTACCACTGATGATAAACCCGTGACGTAATCGCAGTCTAATCATCAAACAGATATAAGTAGAGCGGGTCGTATCGCGTCCGAGGCGATCGTAAACTGTGATCGCGAGTCCTGGGCCCACCATCCATCATCCACCACCCGCCCCGCCTCCCCCCACTGAACGTCAACGACAACTTGACACTACGTCCGCGACACGTCTGCTGCAGCTAGAGTCGATCGGTGTATACCACGTGTGCCGGGCAGGGGCTACGAGCGCGCCGGCAGCGTGCGGCCCCGGGGTGAGAGATACTCAGGAGCTTGGACGTTGAGATCGATTTGTGGAATTTATATATATATTGAATGCAGGGATTGCGGGGCCCTCGTCAGGTCGGTCCCAGGGGACCACGGGCCCCGGCACGCGGCGCTGGGGCGGAACCCTAAAAACTATTGAACCTGCTCAAAATTTGCATGTGTCGCCGGTGCCGGGCTCCGCACGCCACGTTGTCATACTAGTATGAGAATGGCAACGATACGTTTATTGAGGGGAATTTCCACAGCTCATTGAATTTTGTATTGTATAAATGTAATATTTGTATGCCTAATAGGTAAGAAATAGCGATCTATACCTTTATTCTACATCTTACTGTAATTTACCTATTTCTACAAATAAAGTACTTTGACTTTGAAAAAAAAAAAAAAAAAATGTCCACCAGTGTGTTGTGTGTTGTTCCCTGAAGATCATGACTGAATCGTAATTAAATACTTCATACATTGCAAAAGAAAACCATAAATGTTTAGAAATGATCGTGGATATTATAATATTTATATTCATTTTATCGGGGTCTTACCACGGTTTGATGTTACTGAGTGTCGGATACTTCGTCGCTGTTGCAAGCGCCAGCGCCGCGACCCCGGAGCAGCTGAACGGACGAGGCGAGGTGGTGGGGTGGGCAGTAGTGGTGTCGGGATCTTACCCAATAAAATGTACCAATATAAACATTTAACATCACCTCTGATCTTGAAGATATCCAACTTGTAGCTCTCGGCAAGCACAGGCGTCACGTACGCGCTCTGTGCGCATTATACGATACACGAAGGAACGTTGTCTGCCGCCCCCCGCCCACCACCTCCCAGCCCTCAATGAAAGAGCGTAGGTTTTGCCTGCACCGACGTCATCGTCGAGCCGCGCTCCGCTTAACTCGGTTTTAATATTAGACCGTTTCATGAAGGCAGCTCGAGACGTAATTATATCGTCCGCCATGATGCGGCGCCGCGCCGAGTGCGCCCGCGGGAGACAGTCGCGGCCACGCACCCCCACCGACCTGACTGCCCATCGACTGTGTGTGTGTGCGCCGCACTACTTGCTTTGTAAACTGCTGTGTGCGGCGAGCTCTACTATAATTATGAACTATTGAGAGCGCTCAAAGAAGTCATTAATTACTGTGTCTATGGTGGCCGTGTTGTGTGTGTAGTATGTATGGCCGCGGCTCGCGCTCCCGGTATGGGTCACAACAAGCACAGTCACGACATATTACTTATAAAATAATAGGGCTACATCCCAAAACATATTTTTGTTATTTTCTTTGTTGCATAGTTTTTGACTTGCAGGTGTGCGGAGTGTATCGTATCAACGAACTGAAATATCGTATTTTTTTATAGTCTCGGAAGACCAACAGCCAATAATAAAAGCATATACAAATAGTTTACACAAAGCCAATTACAGGTCCTCACTATTAAACAATTGAAAATTACAAAGAAAAGCGAAGCACCCACTTAACAGAAGGTTAAACTTGGGTAAATTACGTATACAGGTTTCTTCTTTTTTTTCTTCTTTTTCTAACAGCGCTAGTAATTTCTTCACATTGTACCAATATGATAAATAATAATAGAAAATAAAATAAATAATATATTTTAAAAATAGAATAAAATAATAAGAATAAAAAAAAATTAACTCGCCTAATCGCAAAATGCTTGACTCATTAGTCGCCTTGCCAATGCACAGCTCGTGTTGAATAGATCTAAATCTAATGCTTTGCATAAACTGTTGAAGCTGCGACTCGCACGCCATATGAATGTGTTCCGTCTGAAGTTCCGATAGGTCAGGGGAAGGAAAATAGGTGATAGTTGAGATAAGAGTCTATGGAGTTGGAAGTTACCTTCAAAAGGAACATCATGTCCGCAATGGCACGACGCATCTCCAGTGGAAGAAGATGGTGCTTCTTACAAAATTGAAAGTAGCAACCGGGTCGATAGTGGTCTTTGAGGCGAAAGCAGAGGTACCGAATGAACTTCTTTTGGATTCTTTCCATCCGAATAATGTAAGTATCATACCTCGGGTTCCACCTGCGATGCGTACTCTAGATTGCTGCGGACAAATGTACAGTATAGAGTTTTCTGGGTTTTGGCCTGAGTAAAATCCTTAGAGTTACGCATCACAAAACCTAGAGCTTTGGAAGCTTTGGCTACTATTTTATCAATGTGCGCATCAAATATTAGTTTGGAGTCGTGGAAGACTCCAAGGTCACGGACAACGGATTCTCTGTGTAATTTCTGTGTAATAACCACAGTAGACACGACATTTTGTAATATTACAGGAAAACGTAAGCGAATTCTCTATATCTAGTATGAATTTTAACCGACTTCAAAAAAGGAGGTTATCAATTGAAACTGTATGTATGTAATATTTCCAGAACTGCCCAGTCTTTGTATATGTAAGTCTATATCAGCATCTGAACAAGTGTGTGTGTGTGGGTATAATAATTTATGTATTTATTGATGAAGTGAGGAGCAGCGCCGTCCCCCGCGCTGTCACCTCGCGAGCACCGCCCGCAGCACCCAGCACGATAGACGACCTTATAATTGTATTATCGTAGTAGGTTACATATTAAAGACTATATTTAATGCATGTTTGTATGTTTGTCCTCGCTTATCTCCGCATATACAAGTTAGATTTAAATATTCCTTTTTTAAAACTAGGTATTGTCCAAATTAGGGAAGACTGCAAGTTTTATCAAAATCAGTTCAGTAGATTTTGAGATACATAAGTGTGTATCATTTAAATGTTTGTTACGTCAGAACTTTCGACTTAAGGATTTTGGTGATTCTATTTTTATTTGAGAGCTGGTGGTCCCGCGTGGTCCCGTTGTAATTTGGTCCAGTATTGACAATGACAATATACCTCTACATCTTAAATTTGCTTTAGTAAAAGTAGATTTCCAGGTCGGTAGGTAGTTGAAGTCGGTGAATGACTTTTGATTAACTTGTTTTAATTTAAACGATAACATGGGCGCCGCCGCCGGGGCGCTCGGTACCGACGACTGCCTGACGTCGTTGCAGGAGTTCCGCCGGCTGCTGGCTGCTGGGTGCTGGGCGGGGTGCTGCGCGGGGTGCTGGGCGGGGTGCTGCGCGGGGTGCTGCGCGGGCGGCGGTCACTGTATCGTAGCGCACCCTCGTCACTACCGCGGGGTGGTGCTGAATGCGGGCAGCACTTCACTGCATACACGCGTCGGACGCACCCCGCACCGCACGCACAGTGCGTGTTATCACCAATGTAAACCTCGTGCAATGTTGATTCAAAGGCGAATTACAGAATAAAACAAGAAAATCTTCATAAACTTTGAATCTGCAATAAAATTAACAAAGTCTTTGTCAGTGTCAGTCTGCGAACCCGTGATGGACCGCGGACCAGCGAGAGGGAGGAGCGGGGAGGTGAGGGGGGGGGGGGGGGGGGGGTACCGTAGCTGCACAGCACAAGAGTCTCGTTGGAGCTGGAGGAGCACGTGGCCGCTGCAGGCAGGGGGAGCAGCGGGGGCGCGGGGGGCGCCGGACGATTATCCGGGATTCATGACACGTTTATTCAATTAGACTGCGGCGAGTATTTAGCAGCGCGATCGAGGGGACGCCTGCCTTAATGGGAAAAACGTGGTGAAGGTGTTTAAACATTCAAATCGTAGCACCGGCTGCGGCGAGGGACCCGATACCCCGCGCCCCGCTGTACTTGCCGCACACGCCTTGCAGCCCTACTCCGTCGGACTCTGTCCCCGGTCCGGCGCCGGCCACCGAGCGCTCTCCGTGCGCGCCGACGTCTCCGGCGGCACGTGCCGGTCCGGCGACGAAACCAACACAAAGGAACGTGATTGGCGAAATATTACATTGGCGTCGAACCAAATTCCACTGACGTGACAGAATATCGAGAGAATCGCCGGGAAATGTCATTTCGTATGAAAAATTACCTGCCGACGTCCTCCCCCCGCGAGCGGCGCCGCCGCGTCAACATGACAGTGCGGTGACGGAGGTCGCGCCCGCCCGAGGCACTCACATGGTTTTTCGATTGTTGAGTATAGCGACGACCGCTCCCAGGCCATTTTCAATATTATTTACATTTTATTGTAGTGTGTCAATAACTGTCTCACTTCATAGTTGCATCGTGTCGCTGCACTACATCTCCATTTTAACAAGGTGCAGCGAACTCGATACTCTAATACGAGCGTATAGTTCCAATTAGCCTGATACGATGTAATCTAGATTAATCATTAGTATTTAAGAACACACAATCCAGAGAACAAACGAGTGTATATCGGACCAGGAGCAACGACGTGTCATTTGTCTCTCCTCCAGCCACCACCACACGTTACATTATGAGAACGATCTGTCTCCTCCTCCTGTCTCCTCGGTCCTCCTCTATCGCCCGGACACGCACGCTCGCACGCTCGCTCGCACGCACGCACGCACGCACGCACGCACGCACGCACGCACGCACGCACGCACGCACGCACGCACGCACGCACGCACGCACGCACGCACGCACGCACGCACGCACGCACGGCGAGCAACGTCGACATGTCTGGGTCACATGGGTGAACACTCACCCTTTTCGATATCAATTAGAAAACTTTATGAATAATTTTATTTTATTGTTTTTGGGTGGCTTACAGCTATCAATATAGAGCATAGAGACAGAAATAAACGACTAATAGCCATTAATAATATCATGTGAGGGATCCCTCTGCTGTGGAGAGATGGTCGGGCTCGTGGAGCGGGCTCCACTCACGCGCACAATGGACGCGCTCACCAGCGTCAAGTACAATCACTTAAAGCACCTCACCATCTACCTCATACCTCAGGTAAAAGTCTGACTTTCAATATGACACGGTAATGTTTGCTTCAGAATAAATAACACATTATGGCACCCATTGTTTTTGGAACTTTGAAATGATTTGTGGATCTTCTTTTTTCATAGTACAGACTTCAAGGAAAGACATATAAAAGAATTATTACCAAAACGGTCGGAACTGTCTGGAGACGCGAGCACTTGGTGTGCAGGCACCGCACAGGCAGGTACCGCCGCGGGTGACAGCAGCCAGCGGCGAGACGTCGCATGAGTGACAGTCCCTGTGTGTGGTCTCCCTCCCACTCATCACCTGCCACCAAGACATCCAACATCGGAACATCCCACAAAGAGAGAAAAGGAAAGAAATAAAATATTCAGCCTTTATAGTCGAAATAGAGGAAAAAATATAGTGCACTACACACCCAAACCAGTTTGATTTTACATATAACGTCGTTCTCTCTAAGAGTTAATAGAGAGGCTATACCTAGATTCGCTCCAGTGACTGGTCCCAGCCGTCAGCTACTTCGTTTTTGTGGGTGCAATGCACTTGATGAAATTGTAATAAATATTGTGATGCGCGCTCAGACAGAAAGATTGTGTCATTGGGTGCATCGTGAATGTACGTCGAGCGTGGTCGCTCTGCCGCCGCCGCCGCCAGCGCCGTCTTCCGACACAGATATGCGCTATCGGCCCCTGCAGTAATCCATCCCTGACGCACGCACCGAGCGGCGCGCGCACATCACACACGCGCCTCCACGACGCGTGCGCGTGCGCGACCTCCACGCGCCCGACACGCCCCTCACACGTCAGAGATCGGACACATGTTATGATTTTTCCTTTCGTAATGGCGCAGCTATAAACACGGATACGGATAGATTAGTATGTGTGCCAAGTTTACATATCTAGTTATGTATTCTATTATGTATATTATTACATTTTTTGTGTAAACCTGAAGTTGCAGTTACACATGACACGACATTTAATTTCTTAGTTTTGTTTTTAGTAATTCATAATTTGATTTTGAGGCTATAATTACTCGTGTAAGACCTAGAGCACACGGTCAGTGATCGCGGGCCGCGCGCTCCCGGCACGGGCTGGTGTGCACCTAACAACAGACGTGTCCGTACACAGTGCGTGTGTACAGGACAGGCAGGCAGGTGTGTAAGCCGCCTCCACTCCACTCCACTCGACGTTCAAGCAGACAAGTCCACAACAAGCCCAAGCCTTTTTAATGGGGACAGTGGGCGAGGGAGTGCAACACTCACGCGTCTTTATATCTTCAGTGTGAGAGTGTCCCAATTCTAACACCAACTGCTCATGACTGGTGGCTTGCTGCACTCGGAGCACTGTTGTTGATGCATAACCAAGGTACAATGATGTAGTTCAATTGAAACAAAATGGCGGTGTAAGGCCGCATTATACGTATAAACGACATTTCGCCACCACCTTGGGACAAGGTGCCCGACACGTGTCCAATGTACCCGGTAATCAGTTTAAAGCCCACATCTGACTCTTTATATTATTTTATTGGTTATTTAAATCAGACATACATCCATATTGTTATTAAACTTAGTGCTATGTTAGTTATTAAATATGATGTCAGACATGATATTTATAGATTATTAGATACTAGCGGCCCGCCCCGGCTTCGCACGGTTGGACATTTATCTTTTAAACATTTTGGGAAAAACGTAAATGTATCTTTTTGCAAGACATAAGTAGTTTTTTCTGATTAAATTACCATTTATATTTTTAGAGTTTAATTTTTTTTACTTAATCTAAAGTTTTACATTTCTATATTTACATTTTGTACATTTTTAGAGATCCGTAACTCAAAAGGAAAAAAGGGACTCTTATTTATTGGATTACTTTGTTGTCCACCTGTGTGTCTTTCAAGACCCTTTTTCTCAGGAAGACGATCTGTAATATCTTCGAAAATATTCATTTAAATTACTCTCTCTAAAGGTCCATATTGATCTATATTAAACGCACAATGTGTCTAAGGTACTTAAATGGATAAGGATTAATGCTGTATATTGCCTAAGATCGCTGCAAAATAAGCCGTTATTTCTCGGAAAAAGTAAAGGATAAAAATGGTTACTGTGGGTTATCCTTAAGAGATAGACATATACCATCGCAGACTTTTTTGTTGATCTTTCTAAGGTGTCTAATACTGTAGTACATTATTTTGATTTGTTCTGGTAGGGTTTAGCCAGCGTTTGCAATGTAAGCGCAAAAAGACCCCTAAAATTATTGGTATTGCTCTACTATAGTATGCATGTATTATTCTTCCTTCCTCTTGAATAGTTCTATCTATTAAATGAAACTCATCAAAATCTGTTGCGTAGTTTTAAAGATTTAAGCATACATAGACAGCGGGAAGTCACTTTGTTTTATACTATTTCATCATCAGCCGGGAAACGTCCACTACTGGACATAGGCCTCCCTCATGGTACGCCACATCGACCGGTCCCGAGCTACCTGCATCCAGCGACGCCCTGCGACTCTGACCAGGTAGTCGGTCCATCTAGTAGGGGGACGGCCTGGTAGACGTTTCCCGGTACGTGGTCGCCACTCGAGAACCTTTACTCCCCACCGGTGATCGGTTCTTCGAGCGATATGGCCTGCCCATTGCCACTTAAGCTCACTGACTCGTCGAGCTATGTCTGTGACCTTCGTTCGTCTACGAATTTCCTAATTCCGGACCTTATCACGTATAGAAATTCCGAGCATAGCTCGTTCCATTGCTCGCTGAGTGACTTTGAGCTTGTTTATTCGGCCCACAGCAACACGCACGGATTAAAGACTTTTGTCTTTAGACGCTGAGGTATTATACTATTTAGTGATAGTGATTTTCAGTATGTTTATTAATCATATTCTTCACGGAACCCTCGGTGCGCGAGTCCGTCTCGCACTTGACCCCTTTGTTTTATGTATTTTATTTTTAAGGAGTTTAATTTTTTCTTATGTTATTTTTTACATTTCATACATAGCTAAATAGTATCGCTAAGCCTCTCTCTCGCACTTCGGTCAATACTACATTATTTGAATGCTTCAGCTTGGTCATGTTTGGTGTATATGGCGGCGTTTATTTTTCTGTGTGTATTTGGTTTTTTAAATTCGTTATATCTTTTGAATGGAATGTCCTATTTCAATAATTCAAGAAGCTATATACAGATATTGAAGCAGTCTTGAATATGAAATGATTTATTTTGATAAGGGTTAATATAAAAGTATGGATAACATGGTCTGATTTGGTCGGCATTTCTATCAACTTAAAAAATTGATAAAAGTAGTTATAGTGACATAACTACAATAGTTAGACATATACCATCGCGGACTTTTTTGTTGATCTTTCTAAGGTGTACAATACAGTAGTACATTATTTTGATCTATCTGGTAGGGTTTAGCCAGCGTTTGCAATGTAAGCGCTAAAAGTGTTTATTTACGACATCACATTAGAAACCCCTAAAATTATCAGTGTTGCTCTACTATATTATGCATGTATTATATATATAAACCTTCCTCTTGAATCACTCGATCTATTAAAAAAAACCGCATCAAAATCCGTTGCGTAGTTTTAAAGATTTAAGCATACATACATCCATACATACAGACAGTGGGCAGCGACTTTGTTTTATACTATTTAGTGATTAGTGATGATTTATAGAACTGACTACTCATGCTTGTGTAGTTATGCTGACAACATCACAACTTACTTATATATATTCTGATTTTGTATAACGGCCGTCACCACGTAAATTATTTGGTTTCGTTTTTCTGATTCGAATTGCTTTCGGTTTTGGTGCAATTTGTTCACCTCGACAGTGATGAAAGCAAAATAGAGGGTGTTGAAATGGAAAACGCTACGTTGTAACGAACTTGGTGGAGATGTGAGGTGCTTCTGGACCAGAACAATGTGGTTGTACCAAGTACATCCCTGTGTTGGGAAAGCAACAATAGAAACTACAACGTGTTGGTTCTTAGTTTTTATTGCGAAATATAAAATAAGGATCATAATCTCATACAAGTCTATAAATCCGCTACTTTTAATCTAAACAACCTGCATACCAGTCTTTGGTGGGAGCCGCGACGCGAATCACTCGTGTGCGACTTGCGTGTAGCTCGTGTGCGACTTGCGTGTGGCTCGTCTGCGACCTGCGTTGCTCGTCTGCGACCTGCGTGTGGCTCGTCTGCGACCTGCGTGTTGCTCGTCTGGGACCTGCGTGTGGCTCGTGTGTGACCTGCGTGTGGCTCGTGTGCGACCTGCGTGTGGCTCCTGTGTGACCTGCGTGTGGCTCGTGTGCGACCTGCGTGTGGCTCGTGTGCGACCTGCGTGTAGCTCGTGTGCGACCTGCGTGTAGCTCGTGTGCGACTTGCGTGTGGCTCATGTGCGACCTACGTGTAGCTCGTGTGCGACTTGCGTGTGGCTCATGTGCGACCTGCGTGTGGCTCGTCTGCGACCTGCGTTGCTCGTCTGCGACCTGCGTGTGGCTCGTCTGCGACCTGCGTGTTGCTCGTCTGGGACCTGCGTGTGGCTCGTGTGTGACCTGCGTGTGGCTCGTGTGCGACCTGCGTGTGGCTCCTGTGTGACCTGCGTGTGGCTCGTCTGCGACCTGCGTGTGGCTCGTGTGCGACCTGCGTGTAGCTCGTGTGCGACTTGCGTGTGGCTCGTGTGTGACCTGCGTGTGGCTCGTGTGCGACCTGCGTGTGGCTCGTCTGTGACCTGCGTGTGGCTCGTCTGCGACCTGCGTGTTGCTGGTCTGGGACCTGCGTGTGGCTCGTCTGCGACCTGCGTGTATACGTGTCCCACCTCTAATTGGCTCTATATGTACATATACTCGTATGTCTTTATATGTATATGTCTTGAACAGGCATGTGAAGTCCGCTAATCCTGGCCTGAGCCCCTACAGTGGGGACGTATATAGGCTGTTGATGTTATGTATGTATGTATATGTCTCATTGGTGTAGATATAGCAGTGCGCACTCATGAACGCACGCTATCTAAAGTACCGAAAGATCGTTTAAAACCGACATGAGTAAGTGGTATCCACTCTCTTATTAATTTAATAGTTAACTTAATAAATAAGTAAGCAATAACAATCAAATCAAAATACCATTCAAGTTTATACATTTATGTTATTAAATTCAATAGAAAATTTGATAAGCGAGATCGATAATGAATTCCTAATTTTTCATTTTATTTTGTAATATTACATATAAAAAAATATTGACAGTCACATTTGAAAGTAAACTTTAATATTCAACATGTGCATGTTGTCTGCGATAACTGTCACCGCGAGGCCGCAACCTGCACGACCGCGACACGACTAATGTGTCGGTACAATGATATTATCTACCTTACCTTACCTTACCTACGTGTATATTTACAACGGGCATTATGTACATCATCCTGTACGTACCTGCTATCACTAGAACTTACAATTATTTATATGTATGTACCTGTTTTGTAATTCGTTACGTTTTCAAATATTAACTTTTATAGAAGACGTTTTCAGACATTCATATATTCATAATTATAATAAAATTGACTAAACCCGATTTCATGTGACTGACATTCTTCAATGACATTCTTAAACATACGATATACTCATATATGTACAACTTATAGGTATGTACAGTGTGGGAACAGTTGGACGGTTCAATACCAGCAGGTGCACGACGCCGTCATCAAGCTGGGAGCAGAGGGTGATCCCGCGGGGTGGGGGGTTGGTGCGGGCAGTCACGTGGTGGCACAGGGAGCATCGTGCTCGCTAGGTGTCGCGTCGTGCAGTGGACGTGCAGTGCGCGTGCCGCCGGTCCGCGCACCTCGCGCAGCTGCACGCGCGGTACTCCCCGCCCGAGCGCGGCCGCAGCAGCACGCTCCACGCGACGGACCTGCGCGCGAACACACACACACAGTGCAGGACAGCGACGCACGCGCAGTGACGCTGGGCACGTCTGTATCACCAGTGACGTCACTCACCCGGGGTCCCGCTCGACGGAGGATCGCGAGCGGTCCGAGCACAGCGAGCCGCTCTCCACGCAGTCGGAGAGGTCCGACGCACCCGACGACGTGCTGCGAGACTCGGCGCCCTCAGACGAGCGCGCGCGACGCCCTCCCCGCGCGCACTCCACACCCCGCGCGCATACAGACACGCCCGAGTCGTTGGAGCTGGACGAGTCCCTGTTGCCGGGCACGTGGCACGCGGGCACGCACGCTGTGACGTCACGCCGCGTCTCCAGCGAGCACGCCGAGCCGCGCACGTCTTCGAACTCGGTTACGTCGTCCAGAAAGCGAGATGAGTCCGCCGAGCTGGAGCGCGGGCGCCGCCCCCCCGCCCGGCGCCCCCCGGCCCCGTCCAGCGCGGGGTGGCTGGCGCAGAGCGGTGGTCCCCCCACCGGTGACATAGGCGTGTACCCGGCGGGGGTCGGGGTCCTGCACGTCGTGCCCGGCCGCATTTCCAGGTAGTGTGCGAGGGGAGCCGCGTTCTCGTAGTGGACGCGCGCCGGCGCACGCGACCGCGGGTAGGTGATGTTCTCGTACAGGGGCGGGCGAGGCGGACAGCCGCACTCCGCCCCGCCACCGCCGCCGCCGCCCGCGCACTCGCGCAGTCGCTTGGGCGTGTCGTAGTGGTCGCGCGCCTGAGATACACATACTACATCGGCCAACTGCAGACGACGGCTGAGAGACTGTGCATGCCGCTCGTGGTGTTCAATATATTTTTTATTTTATTTTATTTTTATTTTATTAGGGTGGCTTACAGCTATAAAATCGGAACATAGTGTAAAATTAATGACGAACAGCCATTGACAAGCCTCCACATATGGCTTTTTTATCAGCTATAAGTTCACAATTATATATACTTACTAATAAGTAACATAAATTCCTAAATAATATTTAAACTAAAGTCAATATATATGTATATAAATAAATAATAGCATCCAAGAAAATTACAAATAATAATAACACAAACAGGACAACAAAGAGAATACTAATAGTCGAGCATGCAGGACATACTCGTAGGTATCAGCTATACAACAGACAAGAAGTAGTTCCGGTAGTTCTTAGTCAGATTAGTTTTCACCGTGCTTACATTACTACAGAAGAGATCTAAATTTGAATCAATTTCAGATATTTCATTGAAAGAGTTACATGCTCGCCTTATGAAAATGTTTTTTTTCATAATTTAACCGGCTGAGTGGTGTAGATAAAAGGTTCCTCCTTCTGGTAGGTCGAGAGGTATTCAAAGATATTTTTGCTAAAAGACCGGGGCAGTCTATTTTGAACTGAGCAATTTTGAGCAATAAACTGATGTCAGCAATTTTTCTACGTACGTGAAGCGGTAGCAGGTGAAACCGGATACATCTTTCAGTGTACTCAACTTTAGGTATTTTAAATTTGAAACCGATGTACCTTGTGAACTTTTTCTGAATTCTCTCGAGTCTATCAGAATGAGTTACATAGAATGGACTCCATACTTGGGAACAATATTCCAGGTGACTACGGACAAAGGCACAATATAATATTTTGATCGTTTTCATGCGTTTAAATATATATATATGTACTGTATGTACTTATTTATGTAGATATAAATACACAATACAAAACCGTCAAGTATTCAGAATCGGCGATTTATTTATTCTGATATACTAGCGAATTGTATTTATTGGTGTAACTTAGCATGGGAAGGCTTCGTGACATTGCGAACCAGCACTGACCTCGGTGGGAGGCAGGCGTCCCTGAAGGACAGAAGCAGGGTGCGGTGGGGGCGGCGAGGGGGCGCGCGCTGCCTCGTTGAGCGCGTGCATGGTCCACGCGGGGGTGAAGCGCGCCTCGCCTCCCGGGCACGCGCGTGCCGCGCCGCACAGTTGCGCCATGCAGCTCCTGCAGCGCTGAAGGCGAGCACCGGACGAGCGTTCGGGGCTCGGCCAGCGCGTGCCCTCTTCAGGCGTCTCGCTCTCATGACCGGCGGGTGAACGAGATGAAGATTTCACGAGTGTCACGAGCTCGAAATCCCGTGCGATGTCATGCGGCCGCTCAGCCACCAGCGCCAACAGCCCTGCCCCCGCCCCGCACAGCGCGCCTCCCTCCAAACAGAAACGGCCATCAACCACGCCGTAGCGCCGCAGCTGCGCCAGCTCCCAGCACGCCAGCAGGCGCGGGGGAGCACCCGTCACGAGGGCTGCGCGCCCAGAGCCCACGTGCAGGCGCGCCGGCCCGGCGGGCACGCGGCGCCACGGCCCACGTGCCACGACCACCACGTGGACGCGTGACGCGGGAAGATGCCTCGCCAGCCGCGCCTGCCACTGCATGAGTCGCTCGCGCGACTCGAGCGCCAGCACGGGTGCAGCCGCGCGACACAGCAGCGCCAGCGTGTGTGACTGCCGGTCCAGCGTGAACCCCGCCTCTGCCCCCACCCATCCGTCCAACGACAGCGCCGCTTTGCACCCGCCTCCCGCGCGACGAGCTGCCGCGTCTCGCCACACCGAAACCTGCACCACATCTAAACACACGCGCGCACGTCAGGCCTCCCGCACGCACCGCACGCACCACGCGACGCGACACTACTCACCGGCGGCCGGCGACAGCTTCCTCACCACGCACCACCGCGCCCGCCACTGCCGACACACACACACGTCATCAGTCTGACTGCGTCGACCACCCAGCCAGGGGCGTCGTAGCCCCCTGACTCGCACCCGGTTTCCACTCACCCTTCTCCCCTCGCGGAACTTGACGCAGCCCTCGATGATGACGTTCTCATCGGTCGCCATGTCTGCCTTCTCGCTCACTCCCGGCATGGCATCCATTTCCACCGCATGTCCTGCAACATGCCACGGGTCACCATCAACACAGAGCTCCCTACACCTTATTGTCATCCACTGCGGAATAGAAACGAATTAATAGTTTTGTAAACAGTGGACCTCAAGCCACCAGTGACTTGTATCATACCCGTAGCGACATCTAGTGGCGGCAGAGAGCAACTACTTGCAGTGCTAAAAGTGTTCACGGAGGCGCAGCCGGATGGCTTCCATGCAATCATCAGGAAACGCTGCGCTGCGAAACCTCAACCTGAATATTCTGAGGGACAGGTGGAGCTCCCCGCTGCTAGGACGCTGGTCACGTCTGCATACTGCATGTGACTAGTGGCCTGGCAGAGGGTATGCGGTCTTGATCTGCCCAATTGACATTCGTGTAAATTAGATATTACGAGTATTACTAACACTAGTGGATAAGGCGCAGACTCTCACTCTGAGGGTTTCGGGTTCGAATCCAGCCGTGTACCTATGAGTTGTTTTTCAATTTTTTTATATATTAATTTTTGAAACAATGACAATTTAGATATGTGCTTGTCCCACTTCATATGCTCATTTAATGCGACGCCAACGTGCTATCAACTCGACTTAAATGTTTGCATCTACCGCAGCCATTAGTCGTATTGCAACAATGATTTTTTATATTTATCTGTTCTTTAGGTAGACCAGCTGTGGTTGGTGCAAAACACACGAATACCGTCTTGTCTTACTGTAGTGTTAGAAGATTCTTATTGAACCAATCGTTAACTAGGTTTAAATTAATTTCGGCTTTACGAGCAACAGCATCCCAAGTTTTGTCAGAGAATACTAGGACCGTGTCATCCGCAAAACATACGGTGCATCCGCAAAAGTCATTTAGGTAGATATTGAAGAGGATAGTTCCGATAGGTCAGGGGAAAGAAAATATGATCGCTAGATCTAAGTTGTCTTGTGGGAACACTAAGTGATAGTTGAGATAAGAGCTCAGCGCAGTCTATGGAGTTGGAAGTTACCTTCAAAAGGAACATTAAATCCGCAATGGCACGACGCATCTCCAGTGGAAGAAGATGGTGCTTCTTACAAAATTGTAAGTAGCAACCGGGTCGATAGTGGTCTTTGAGGCGAAAGCCACAGGTTTGATAGCCCACAGGTTTGCTCGTTGCTCTAAAGAAATTAAAATTACACTGTTTCGGTCCTATTGTACCACCTTCTACACGAGCAGCTTGTGGGTTTCATAGACGCAGAGGGCCTACAACGCCCTTCGCGTTCAATACAATAATGCTTTTAGGGCTCTGCTGCAGCTGCCTCGCTTCTGCAGCGCTTCGGGAATGTTTGCCGAGGCACATGTAGACTGCTTCTACAGCACGATGGGCAAGAGTGCAGCCTCTAGCGCGCGGGGTGCGGGGCGGGGCAGCAGTCTGCGCGCTGTCGTCGCAGCGCACCGACGCACCGATGCTGCGACACTGTCTGTCATCACATGCACCAGCGTCCCGGTAGCATGTCTGACATCATATTTAATTACTAACATAGCACTAAGTTTACTAACACTATGGATGTATGTCTGATTTAAATAAATAATATTAATAAAAACCATCCAAGCCAGAAGAGTCTGTGTTTTTGAGAGAGGCAATATGCTTGCTTACTTCTTTGGGGTTAGTTGGTCTAAGAAAGAAAGATCTGTCTCTTCTCTGTATATCAACATGACCGGATAGAGTTTCTAAATCCGTGTGCGATTCTGATAAGAGTTTTTCAGCAAGATTAGCACCAACTGAACAGAAGAATTGATTGAACGCGTTTGTGACCACCTCAGGATTATTTTTAAATTTGATAGTAATATTGTTTACTACGACTTCCTCTACGTTGTTTTTATGCTTATTTTTTATATTTGTCACTTCATTAACAATGTTCCACGTTTGCTTACTATCATTTGATCATTTGCTTATTTTACATCTATAGTATTTTTCACGCGCTCTTTTAATTAGGAAATTACAGATTCTTCTATATTTAATGTATTTCTCTTTTTCTAGTGCATTGCTAGGGTGTTTTTTGACATTTTTGTGTAGATAACCCGCTCTAAACACGGTTGATGAGACGATTGTGGCATATTATTATATTCTAAGGGTCATTATTGAAATTTGTCAAGAAGCAAGATCTTAGAGCACAACCATAGGAATAAATCTGAAAACCAGGATTTTTTATATATAAAAATAGCTTTTTTATGTTTACGTACACACTTAACTTCGTAGTGGAAAGCCATACATCGGGTATATAATGTAACCGCAAAGTAAAGTTGTTTTTTAACCGGAATTATATTTTAAGTACATATGTTACTTATTCATATTCTGTACGGAGCCCTCGGTGCGCGTGTCCGACTCCCACTTGACCGTTTTTTTAAAATATAGTAGATCATCACTTGGCCACAATCACACCTGATGTAACTTCAGTAATATTATTTTCCACGTGCACTTATTATCATTTCACTCTTATTTTTACATGTGCAGTATTTTTCACGCACACTTTTAATTAGGAAATCACAGATTATTTCTCTTTTTCCAATGCATTATTGGGGCGTTTTTTTTTGAAATTTTAGTTTATTTCTTTTACTTATGTAATAAAGAACTGTCAGTCATCCAGGGTCTTAGTTTTCATACTTACATTTACCGATTTAAGATACTGCAGTGTTAATGTACACGCTCACTAATAGTGGCAGGTAACATTTGTATTGCACTGTCCGTCGGACACCGCGACGTACCGTATTCCCTGTGGCCAGGTCGTAGGGTCGTAGCTCTCAGGAACCACGGACCTTAGCTGAACGCATAATGAAGAAACGCTTCATGCGAAATGGTGGAATGTCAACAAGTAGGAGTGGAACCGAGACGTTCTTCTGGTTGTAAAAAGAGGACGGTGGGAGACAGTTAGAGACCAAAAGGCTGTCTTTGATTGATTGATATTTGATACTGGACAGACCCATCCCGTAGGTGGCAACAGTACTCGATGCAGGATCGCCCGCAGCTACGAGCGGTGCAGCACCCGCTCACTGCAGAGAGTAGCGTGGGCTAGAGTGTGTGTGTGTGTGTAAGAAAAGGTAAATATCATAGTTTCACGTTTACTAACATTATCTGTGTCGTCGCTCATCCCAGTGCAACGGTAATAAACCATTATGAAGACGGGTGCCACCAGGGCTAGAGCTTCATAATGACGAGACGCGGAGAGGGAGCCGGGGCCGCACAGAGACGCTTCTGTTGATACTGCTTGCTGACTTTATCGTTCAAGCGCAAACACTACATCGATCTCATTTATTTAATAATTGTTTTTGTTTCATATTATATTTCAAGTTTAAATCGACATACGGAATTGAAACAAGGTCCTTTACTGTGGGCCGAATAAACAAGCTCAACGTCACTCAGCGAGCCATGGAACGAGCTGTGCTCGGAATTCCTCTACGTGATAAGATCCGGAATGAGAAAATCCGTACACGAACAAAGGGTAACCGACATAGCTCGACGAGTCAGTGCGCTGAAGGGGAAATGAACAGGACACCACGCTCGAAGAACCGATAACCGATGGAGAGTCAGTTCTCGAGTGGCGACCACGTGCCGGGAAACGTGTACCGGGCCGTCCCCCTACCAGGTGGACCGACGACATGGGTAAGCCGCTGGCTGCAAGGGGCTCGGGATCGGTCAGTGTGGCGCAATAAACAACTTTAATTGTTGTACTGATCGTTAAACTAAAATATTCATTTGGGTTTGTTTGATGCAAAGATCGAAGAATACTGTGATCAGTGACAGTCCACTGTGGAACGATGTGTCAGGAATGTGTTGATGCGAGGTCACGCGGCGAAGGAGGACGGCGCAGCGCTATACAACCGCATGCCTCCCGCGCTCTTCGGTTCCATGTTACTGATAGATATGAGTAGACCGGACACCATCTTATCCTGGAGTCGTCGAGCCGAGCGTATTACATTGAATAATTCTGTGTTGCCAGCGCCACCGCAGCAGTGACGTCAGCGTCACGCTGCAGACGTTCACCGCGGCTGGATGGAGCGTGGAGCGTGGGGCGTGGAACGTGGGGCGCGCCGGGCACGGACACAAACAACAACCATTACACAGAATACACGCATACGTTAGATACACGCGTCCAGTGCGTCCAGTGCTTCCGGCTTCGGTGCAGGTGGTAGCTTTTGGATTACGTATGAAGAGAAACTTTGAGTTTGTTTAGCCTCCACGGAGGTGTCATGTTATCGGTTAGTAAACAAACCCTTTAATAAATACATTTTTTAAAGATACGAGGGTATATACATTTTTTTCACCAGTAAATGTGTCACTATCATGGTAACGTTCCTCCGTGCTGGTGAGCTCCACCTCCCGGACCCACCTCTGCATCAGCAGCTCGCCGGCTCCCTCCCACCACGGACACTAATGCTCATCTATGTAAAGGCGAACAATAAACGTGACTGTTCGGGCGCGCCTCGAGCCGCGACCACGACCTACAGCACTGGTCGCGTGGTGGACACACGTCGCGATGGGGACACTCGCGTGCGGGCGACGCTCCCTCCGACACAACCGCTCTCCGACGCGCGCCCCGGCACACTGACTGACTGACGCGACGCACCCCCGCCCCCGCCCCGGCCGCGCCGCCTCTCACCTCTGCCTGCACCCCATACAACAGGAACTTCAGTAAGTTTGACGATTTGACATGTACCATCCCGCACCCCGCACCCCGCGTCCACACTGAAACTAAACGATCCTACGAGGACCAACTTCCAAGTAATTTCTTCATGGTTGGTTCATCCTAAACTCAACTACGGTACAGACGAAACCCCGAAAGGTACATGAAGAAATTTTGCCATAGTTCTGATCGAACCTTTTGTCTTTGCTGAAGACTCCACTAGAGGTAGTATGCAGTATTAATATCTAATCTATGCCACTAGTCTACGTCAGTGTTTCAAAGCAGTCTGCATGCATCAATTGCGAATTATAAGTGGTAGGTACATGATCGTCTCATAAACGAATTTTTTACATACGATTTTACACTTTTCCTTGCGATAAAAATATATTTATTATGATTAGTTCTCTCACAACTGCGCGGTGCTCTGAGAGACACGATGCAGTAAATACGCTTGTACTGTTGCTAAATGTTTTATGCAGAAAAACAACGTCGGTGCATTCTAGACGATGTTTTAGGTTACACAACACATGTTACAGTTTGCAGGGTTGTCTCGTAATCAGAATAGGAACAGTTAGTTGTAAGATAGTGATCTAATAAACTTTGTTTTGCAATCGTTCATGTCTGTCACCACGTTTTTTTTAACGTAGCTACCAACCGGGCTCGCAAATACTTAATGGCTTGGAATGTAACTATTATACAGCACTATAATATAAATAAGAACATTTTTAAAAATTTTACTGATGTGAAAGACGAACCCCAATTGTTTATAAGCTGTGGCTAAAACTGTATCGACGTGCGGGCTGAAGGTAAGCTGTGAGTGCAATCCGACTCCGAGGTCTCTGAGTTGTGACCCCGCGGCAAGTTATTGACACTAGCGCGTAGTTGAAACTAATTGGTTTCTTGTTTCTGGTGTACGAAGTTGTGCAGCATGTATCTGTGTTTAAATGGAGAGAGTTCTTAAATAAGGAATAAAGAGATGGGGTGGTTACATTGTAAGCCGGCACCACGCGCCATATAACCATAGTTGAAATAAAAATCATAGTCTTGATGGACAATACGTATAATACTGATACATTACAAAACATCATATCCAACCTGCCTACACCGTAGACTGGGCAAGTGCGAGCAGCACCAACACCATGGCGAGGGAGGCGGGCGCGGGGAGGGCTGCGGCGGCGGCGGCGGGAGTCACGTCATCGGCGGCGGCGCAGGCCTGCGCGCGGGGACCCAAGCAGGCCGCGTATGCCACGAGGTGAGGCAGCTGGCTCTGCTCGTACAGCCCAGTGAACATGTGGTGGTGCGGTCCCCGCGCGAACACCGGCACCTCGTCGCCACCGTGTGTCTCGGAGGCCAGCGGCGCGTCGACGTGCGTGCGCCAGCGCAGCGCGCGGTACTCCGTGTCCTGCGTGACGTCAGCGCGCCGGCCGTCCGCCGTGTGCGCTCGGAACCCCGGACCATTCGTATACGACAGCGTCATGTAGGGCACGCCGGCACTGTCGCGCTGGTTGGAGACCGGGCCCAGCACGTCGGTGCCGCGCGACGAGTACCCGTTGAAAGTCATCACGTGAGTGTGGTCGGCCGTGACCACGACCAGCGAATCCTGCTCGTCGAGCAGCTCCGTGGCGCGACGCACAGCCTCCGACATCTCGATCGTCTCGTCGAGCGCCAGCTGCGGGTAGTTGTCATGGTGGGCGTGATCGATGCGCCCCCCCTCCACGAACAGGAAGAACCCGCGCTCGTTGCGGGACAGCGAGCGTATCGCCGTCTCCGTGAGCTCGGCCAGCGTGGGCTCCGTGGTCGGATCACCTTCCAGGTGATAGCGCATGTGATCGCTCTCGAACAGCCCCAGCAGGTACTCTGGTGGGTCGGACATGAGGTCCAGCAGCTCGGTGCGGTTCCACACGTATCTGTGAGACACCCCGCGCTGCTCCTTGTCCTGCTGCCACTCCTGGATAAGGTCCCGGCCATCCCCCCGCCGCGCTCCGCCACCCTCCTCGTCCGCCGTGCCTACAGGACGGAACTCCTGGCGCCCGCCACCCAGCACCACCTGCGGGCGGACACGTAATGTTACTCAGCTCTTTGTGCTGTGAAGTTTAAGTAATATACGTTAAGTGTAGAAACGTTTCGCACGAGGGAGATAGATGGCGCTGCTGGTCATATGCATCGCGGTATAGACTAGTGCGGTGGCGGCTACTAGGTTCTCCGGGACTTTCAAATGTCGTCTTATAAAGTAATAATAATAATATAAAGTGTATTCTGTCTCGAGTCAATAAATGTGAGTATCTCAATAGTGTCAGTGTTTTAATTTCAAGTGTACAATTACATTAAGTACATAGCATAAACAAATATAATAGAACCTCAAGATCAATTATGTGAAACTAGTGGTTTGGGCTGTGCGTTGATATTGTATGTATAGATGTTCCAAGTATCAATTCTTGTGTGTATTCAAATTAAATAATAAACGGTGTCAGGGCAGGCGTACAGCGTCCCACCTTAAAGAGTCGTCCGGGCTCGTGGTGGACGAGCTGGAGCGCGATGTCGGGGCACCGGGCGGGGTCCGCCCCGTCCGCGCGCACGTCCGCGTCAGTCTCCCAGTTGCGGTTGGCGGCTCGAGCGAACGCGCCCCCCGGCGACGCGTGCGTCACGCGCGTCGTCGTCACGATCCCTGAAACATTCTTCAACCATGTAACAACACATAACCACGCCCGTCCAGCACCCTGCGGTCTGCACCTACCCGCGTCACGGCCGTCCGCCAGCGCCCACGACGCGATAGACTCGAGGTGCGTGGACGTGTCCATCTGGGCGTCGCAGTCGGAGCGCGCAACGGCCGCCGTGAGCCCCAGCATGCCCTGGTTGGTCTTGGCGCCGCACAGGTAGGCCGTGGCGGTGCACGCAGAGTCCGGCACCTGCGCGTTCACGCAGTACGTCTGCAAGAAGCGAGTGCGTCAGTGAGAGCCCGGCGCGCGCGCGTCCGCCGTGCCGGTCAGCAGGTACCTTGGCCAGGCCGACGGTGGGAAAGGTCTCAAACGTGAGGTGCGCCTCTTCGCCGGTGTGGTTCTGTCGCTGGCCCAGCAACGTGCGCGCAGCGGTCAGTGTGGCCACGGACATGCCGTCGCCCATGAACATGACCACGTTTCGTGCCACGCCCCGCACGCCGGCGGCGCGTAGACGCTCCTGAATTGCTGAGTCTGCCTCCTCGCGCCAGTACGCGGCGCCCAGCTCCGCGGGGTCCACGTCCGCCCGCCCCGGCCCCGCTTCTGTAGAGCGCGGGTGGTAGCGGTCCTCCGTGCCCCCGCCGCAGGTCACCAGACACGCCAGCACCGCCAGTGACAAGCGCACCGACCCCGCACACATGGCGACCGTTCCCTGACACTCGTGACAGCAGGGATGCAGCGACTGGATGTGATGCAGATCAATCACGGACGATACAAATTCAAATCTTAAACAATTAACACAACTTCCCACCTATTGCATGAAACTATCGGCCTTTAAATGAAATAAGTCATATAACTTTTAAAACCTTATAGTATTAGGAACCACTTATCTAATCAAAAAATCTGGTACAAAATTGAAGTACCCGCCTATACTCATAAATATTACTTTTTAGGCAATAACTCGATAAGGCTGAAGTGATAAGAAATATATCAATAATATATTTGTAGTTTATTGGTGGGAATTAAGCAATTTGAATATGTGGTCGTGTCTTACATACCTAGACGGGGCACGCACTGGTCACACGGTCCGCCGGCCGCTGCGCACGCGGCGCCGCACGGTCCGCTGTCCGCTCTACTGCGGCTGCAAGCACCTACGCGTGCTTCGTACGCGCCGCGCCCGCGCGTAAGTAGTTACCTTTATAGCGGAGCTACATGGTACACGCGTGACGTGTGAACCAAGACTGATTTACAGTTACTGTTTGGTTAGTCACGTTACTTATTTAATTAATATACAATAGAAGTATACCCACATATAACATCTTTGCCTTACTACCAAACACATAAAATATTAAATACATAACCAACATACATTTTTCTTTCTCATATATTATCAGTAATCTACAATATCATAAGGTAATACTTTCTATATGCTAACATATGTATATCGTTTTCTATAAAACTTTTGCTGTGTGTACTTGTACATATTACTTTGCCTTTTTATATTTAAACTAATACCTATCCGGTACGTGGACCGGACGTCCACTCCTGTGGACTCGGTGGGAGCGACATCCGCCGTCGGTTTGAAAGAGACATTGTAAGATGTGTGATCTGTTTCTGCGGTACGTGCCCCCACGATCAGTTGTGACCCCGCCCCCCGCGCGCGCTCCACCCCCCTGCCGGGCACCCACCGGCCGCTGCCTCGCCCGCGCACCTGCTCGTCGCCCGCAGCTCGGGCAGCGCGCGCGTGCCCCGGTCATAATATTGTTTACACTTGTTTGTATTTACAGCGCGTTTCCTATTTACCGTTTTAGGGTCGACCGCCACCGGTACCAGTAGTTCATCTGTCACTGGGAGCCTCCCATTTAATCTTCTTCCCATTAAGAGCTGTGCCGCAGAATATTCTTCATTATTATTATTTTATTATTATTTATTCAGAACACAAACAGTCGTTTACAAAAAATTATATAAACATTTTATACACAAAAAGACCTGGGGGTTCATTTTTCGATACGTATGATCTACTCGGTACAAGCGTTGATACATAATATTCAGTCTACTACTATATTAAAATTACTATTTAAACAACAAACACATACAGTATGTTAATATGAGTTATATAAAACAATTACTACAGCTTGGATTTTACAAATTTTTTAAATTGGGATATGGAGCTTATGAACGGGTCTATTCCACTAAGGTGCTCATTATAATGTTTGGAAACTCGTCTGAAAAACGTGTTTTTAGCATAATTGGTACGCGCGAAGCTTACGTGAAAGAGTGTGTGTGCTGGCCGTAGGGAAGGGTGGGGGATTTTGTAAAATATATTTTGTAGGAGATTGGGACAGTTGGTAATGTTTTTAAGTATTTTAAAGAAAAATATTGCATCCAAATAAGTCCTTCTTTTGTTTAGGGATAGCATGTTATGATGTCTTGCTGCTTCAACGGAGTTATCATGAAATGTTCCTGTTCTGTAGCTGAGTGCCTTTAGGAAGATGTTTTGTATCCTCTCTATGCGATCTTTGTGTACCTGGTATTGTGGAGACCATACAACAGAGCCAAACTCTAATATACTTCTTACAAACGCATAGAAAAGGATTTTATAGGTCAAAGGACGCTTAAAGGGCTGTCCTAAACGAAGAATCATGCCAAGATTTTTGTAGGCTTTATTGCAAATACTATCAATGTGCAGGTTGAACGAGAGCTGGGAGTCAAGAGTAACACCTAGATCCCTAACAGATGTTACTCTCGTAATATCTCTATTTTCGATTTTGTAATTGTGTATAATAGGATTATTTTTACGGGAAAAACTAATTACAAAGCATTTGTCCAAGTTTAAGAAGAGATGATTGTCACGACAGTAGTGATAGAATCTATTGAGGGCACGCTGAAGGTCTGTACAGTCAGATTCAGAGGCGATGGCTCTGTAAATTTTTGTATCGTCTGCATAGACTAGATGCTGTGAGTTGGTAAAACAGGAGCTCATGTCGTTGACATATAAAATGAAGAGCAGGGGACCCAAGTGTGAGCCCTGAGGGACGCCAGAGGGCACAGGAAGGAACCTAGAGCAGAATCCTTTTACAGCTACAGCCTGACTGCGATTGGATAAGTAGGATTTAATCCAACGCAGGAGGTCGCCGTGAATACCGAGGCACTCAAGTTTAATTATTAGGTTGTTATGATTTATTTTGTCAAAACATTTAGAGAAGTCAGTATACACAGCATCCACCTGCCAGCCTGATTCTATTTTGTTTGTAATGAAGTCAGTGAATGTAAGAAGGTTGGTATCAACACTCCTCCCACTACAAAAGCCATGTTGATTTATAGAAATGTGTTGATAAACAGAGGAATAAATCTGTTCGCAAACTATTTTTCACATATTTTGCCTAAGATATTTAATTTGGAGATAGGTCTGTAGTTTTGTGCTAGGTGCGCATCACCACCTTTGAAGATTGGTGTAACAAGAGCATTTTTCCAGGTGGAGGGGAAAATGCCTTCTGAAATTGACTTTCTAAAAATTTGTGTGATTGGATTAGCAAGTTCTCGAGCACAGTTGCGTATGAACAGGGGATGAATAAGATCAGTTCCACCACCTTTACAGACATCGACCTGACTTAGTAATTTAAAGACATTTTCCTCGGTGAACTCAACAGAACACAAATTAATAAGGCTGTCAGTAGAGTAATTCATATGAGGGGTGATGGGCAGATCAGGGACGAAGACAGAATTGAAATATTCATTAAGAAGATTACTTATTTCATCCCCATCTGTAGCGGTTACACCATTGTGAGACAATTTATCAGGTATACTATTAACTGGCCGCTTCGATTTGATAAAAGACCAGAAAAATTTGGGGGAGGATTTAATTTTATCTTCAGCCATTGATATAAAATTATTATAACATTCAGATTCCATCTTATGTTCTTTTTTCCTTAGAAAAGCAAATTCTCTATAGTCTAATGGATTGTCATAAGTTTTCCAGCGTTTATGAACCCGAAGTTTCTCCTTTCTAGTTTTTATGAGGGTCCGGGAAAACCATGGAGGATAACTATTGTTATTATTAATATTTTTGTGCGGGATATGTTTCAATATAAGTCTGTTTATAACAGAGTAAAGATAAGTGACAGAGTTTTCTGTATCCAGCGCTATAAGTTTAGACCAATCAGCTTCTAACAAACCTTTACGGATCTCCTCGAAGTCTCCTCGAAGAAAAATAGGTTTCTTAGAAGTGTTTAAAGGCAATTGTGGCAGATACGAGGAGAGCTGAAGTTTTAAGGTGATATCTAATGACCTATGGTGTAGATCTTCAGTCGTGAGAGGTGAGGAACAAGCTGAAAGATCGCAGGTAGAATTGGTCATGACTAAATCGAGAATACGGTTATTTGCATTCGTTTCCGAATTATATTGTTGAAGTCCAGAAAGAGCAAGAAAGTCTGACAGAACGCGCACTGTATTGTCATCACTTGTTTGTAAGTGCAGGCATTGATTGTCCGCTGTGGTATACCATGAAGCATTGGTCACATTAAAATCACCAATCAGAATAAAAATGTCATCTGGATTGTTTTGGATTAAAAAGGATGCATTGTCTAGAAATGTTTGTAATGAGCTACTGTGATTATCATTGTGTGGAAAGTATGCTATGGCAGTCGGAGGGTGTTGCTGCGTCGTTGTCAGGCCACGGGGAGGGTGCGCGGTGGCAGCGCCCGCGGCTGGGGACAGCGTTAGCCATAGCTCCTCGTGAAGAGGCGACGCGCACCAGTGGTCGCGACGTTCCGCGCGCATGTCACGGCGCACGGCTATCGACACCCCCCCGCCCCGCTGCGCGGCACGATCGCGGCGGTCCCTTCTAAATACGTTATATCTGCTGTCAAAAAATTCGCTACTAAAAAAGTCTGGGTTTAGCCAGGTCTCCGTAAGACAAATAATGTCATAATTGCAATTGATTACGTTAGATAAGAATGAATGAGATTTTGTACGTAAGCCTCGGACGTTTTGGTAGTAAATAGAAATATTAGGTGAACCTATTTTATGATATTAAAGATAATAAACACATTCGCATCAGCGAATGTAGGAGGAAGAAAAAGATCTATATTTTCAGACGAGTTTTTGTTAAAAATAATTTCATTCATAAGTACCTTTTCAAATACAAAGATAACGAGAACAGTTGACATCATAGTAGTGAACAGTTGTAACAGTACGGACAGAAGGTTTTTATTGTGAGTTGGTAATTCTATTTTCAAATGGTGAAGTGGTAGCTTGAAACGACAGTTTTTCGATACTAAAACATAATATGTGAATGAATATTGTTGCAGAAAGTGATATTGTGCGATGGTTACAGGAATGAGACACAAACATGCGACACTATATACACGCTGACATTTTAGTCGTTCTCGACCCTGAATGCAGGTAGTCTAAGTCACTTATAGAAACGATTAGTAGTGGTATTTTAAAAAAATAGCGATATATTTTTTTCAAAAAATTCAAATTAATTCAATATTTTTATAAATAGCTCAAACTTGTAGTACCACTTCTCGCAGCACAGCGTGAGAACGTTGACCCTGAGAACAATAACAAACTATCGGCATAGTCAATGAAAGTAATCGGACCCCGCCCGCCCGTCTTGACACCTACCCCTTTGACAATGCCGCCGCACGCGCACCTGTCTCCGTGTGCTCCAGTCTTCATTTAGCGGTCATCGGGTCAACTTTGCGATTTTTAGTGTCGCGAATTTTTGTAAAAGTGATAGTGAGACGAGAACACAAACTACGTGTACTCCCACCGTGTGTAGGTACTCAACGATAATACGGCAGAAACTAGGCGGCTGTAAGCTTAGCAAGAACATTCACATTCTTTACGTCAAAACGGGATCCCTCAAATCCCGACCAGCTGTTACTAGTAAACCGTAAATTAATTTAAATGGTTATTTCGTTTCATTGTTTTTTAGGGTTCCGTGTCCAAGAGCGGCCAACGGGACCCTATAACTAGGTATGAGATGAAGGCCAAGCGCAAACCCATAATAAATAAATTGTAAAATTAAAAACAAATCCCCAGTACACAGCCGGCGGCGCGGCGGGCGGGCTGCTTTGATTTCGCGGTGTTTCGTTCGCGGCAGTGTCCTTGTAACTAGAGAAGGCACGTGCAAGGCGGTATGACACAAAGGCGACAAATGGAATCAAACTAACATATGATCCCGGGGTAATCGACCTTCTGGCTGCTCTTGTGGAAACTACGGAAACTCGACATTGTTTTATTTATTTATTTAAAATTTCAACTTTTTTATTAATACCCGTATAACTAAAGTGACCATCCCAAATGATATTAATACTTATATGGAGTTGCTAGGTTTCTGGTCGAGAACGACTAAAATGTCAGCGTGTATAAACAACCCATCGATATGTCACTTCATTTTCACTAAGTCAGATTCCCTTGAAATGCGTATTGTTTTAGATTGATCATTTTTACGAACCAGTATTTTGCTATCTTTTACCCATAAGTAAGAATAATTGAGCTCAGCTTTGAGCTCACGAGCCCGTTTCAAGAGGAGTTTGTTCGTCGGCGTTAGATGATCGTTCACATATATGTTGGATGCAGGTCCGTTCATCTTGATGTCCGCGGTGGTGACGACGCGTCGGGCGCGCACTGCCGCGATCATCTGTTCCTTGCGCCGGCGCTGGGTGAAACGGACCACTATCGACGGTGGCCGTGTCAACTGTGTGTCACCGGCACCGGCGCCGCTCGCGCGGGTGAAAGGACGAACACGATGAATCGTATCTACATCTGTGTCCACTGGTGTGAATCCCACAACAACACATATATCCTTGAAAATCGAAAACAAGTTTTCTCCACTTTTTGTGGGTATTCCGGAGATTTCAACATTATTTTGTCGTGAGAATTGATCTTGTAAATTGTTTTCTTGTTTGAGCTCAGATATTATTTCATTAGCCTTAACGAGGTCTTTCTGTATTGAAGATACGTTTGCCAGTTTCTCTTCACATAATAACAGCCTGCCTTCTAAATCGGTAAAGCGACCTTCCATAGATGTCCACTTCGCGTTAAGGTCTTGGATAGCCTGTGTGCAGGTTTTGATTTCATTTTTGACGGCCTTGAAGTCAGCTTTTATTTCGCTAAAATCTGCTCGAAACTCCTTGATTTCTTTGACGAGATCAGCTATGGCGCGGGCCTCAGCCGCCGCCGCTGTAGGCAGCGCTCGGCACGCCGAACACCTCCACGCGGCACGTTTCTCGGCGCCCATCTTACGGAAGCTAGCCTCTGCCACTCCTGCGCATCCGTAGTGGAGTAAAAACTGGCACTGGACACAGGATAACCATCCGTAACGCCTACATTGCATTTTGCACAATTCATATTGATTCACGAGGGTCGTCGGATACGCTGAGTCGGTGTGTGTGTCCGTGGAGCGTCGAGCTATAGATGTGTGCGTACAAGCGGGCAGCTGGCGGGTTGCCCTAGGTCAGGGTCAAATAGCCGTTGACAGTGGATTTTAGGAGAATAATTGATAATTACTCACTAGATTATGGGTAATCCGCGGTGATAGTTACGGCACTGCGTAGATCAGTAGATTAGCTTCACAACAATATAAAATTTGACTACGAAAAGTTGTTTTTTCCGATACTTAGGATTAAAAAAACTTCAGAGTATAACAAAAAGGTGTTTCCGTGAGCGGGTGGTAATGAATGTGGAAATTGAATTCATCTTTTATTGGCGTGTTTCTAAAATTTAAAAGAGCTAGTTACCAATCGGTTCCTTCTTCCTTCGCTTTGATTCGCTTCTTAGCTGTTTGTAAGTTTTTCTCTGCTAGCTCGTTAAGTGTCGGATATAAAGGTGAACTTCTTTAAACTTCAAATTCTTTAAACTCCACCGAAGCAAATTGTCCATTATCCGATAAAAAAAATTTCGGTATGCCAAATCTGCTGAATATGTTCTTCATATTATTGATAACCGCCGCTGCGTCATATTAATTCCAAGTGGAGCGACTTCTATCTCTGTCAAATATGTCGATGGCCAGCACCTGCCAGGGCAGCGCGGGCTGGGCGTGCGGACGCAGCGGCTCCCGACGCTGCAGCGCGCGGTGCCGTTGGCACGTGTCGCACCCCGCGACCAGCTCCTCGATGTCGGCCCCCATGCACGCCCACCACAACACTTCCTTGGCGCGACGCTTACATTTTTCTATGCCCATGTGACCCTCGTGGATTCTGCTCAGCATCTCTTTACGTAGAGTTTTTGGTACGACAACCTGACTATTACGAAACACTATTCCGTCAATTCGATTCAAGTATGAGGAGAATCCTCCATGTCCGGTAAAGAGCTGTGCAAGCACGGAGTCTATTTTTACCTCTTTGATAATTTCGTATGCTGTTCCCACCTCTGGGAAGAAGACTTTGGTCACAGCAGCCGTCTCCTCGTTTCTGTATCTCCTGTTCCATTCGCCTAGCGTCTCCTTACGGATGATACGCTTGACAAATGAAACAGGGCAGTTCGCCAACTGGTCCGCTCGCTCGTTTCCATCTAGGCCCACATGCGCTTTTATCCAGAACAACGATATATCCTTGTTCTGGAGTCTACATTCTGCTACGTTTTGTCTTATTTCTACAGCAAGCGGGTGGGTGGAGCCTGGATTCGTTATTTTTAGCGCGGCCCTGGAGTCACTGTAAATGCCTATGCTTTGTTCTTTCTGCTGGCAAGCCATCTCCATCGCTTTTGCCAGGGCTAGGAGTTCAGCCTGGTAGACGGTGCAGTAAGGTGACAGCAGTTATTTGCGGGCCCCGGTCTCGGATGTTCTGTTCCAAACAGATACAGCCGCTCCAACCTTGCCCTCAATTTTACTGCCGTCCGTATATATTCGCATGTCGAAATCTATATGCTCACAATGTTGCTGCTCGTCTACCAGCTTGCCGAACTGCAGCTCTTCTTGCTTTGCCGGGTGTGGAGCATGTAGTTTTGATTTCATTTGCTCTATCTCCCTATCGCCTATCTCCGGCCTGGGTGCTCCTCTCTTAGCCTTGTATAAGGAGGCTGCCTCGCGAACTCGGAGGTCGAGGGGGAGTGTGCCAGACAGTATGAGGGCAGAGATTAAAGACACTGTCTTATAAGCTTTGGTCATTTTTTGCGCAAAGCCTCTTTGCACGACTCCCAGCTGTTTTCGTACCCCGATTTTATCCGCAGCCGGTGCCCAAGCTGCCGCCGCGTACAGTATTATCGGCTCCACAGCTGCGATGTATATCGTCCTGATTATTTCCGGGTTCAGCCCCCAGCTCACCCGGGCCGCCCGGATTAGGCGCTTGTAAATCCCTATGGCTTTCCGACAGACATTGGCGACGTGGGTATTGAAAGTAAGCTTTTGGTCTATGGTGAGGCCGAGGATCCTGACCTCGGTGGACATCCCAATGTCGACCCCGCCCATGCACAAACGTGGTGTGTCAAACTTCAGTTTTCTGGTTAGTACCATGGCACAGGTCTTATGTGGTGCGAACTTTAGTTTGTTACTGACACCCCACGCTCGGACATGTTCAAGGGCGGCATTGGCCCGTCCCTCGATTTCCAGGGCCCCCGTCCCATCAAATACCAACACCACGTCGTCTGCGAAAGCCTGGCAGTGGTAACCCTTTCCCTCCATCTCCTTCAAGAGAGGATCCAGCAAGAGGTTCCATAGGATCGGCCCTCCGATGGAACCCTGAAACATCCTTTTTCCGTTCTCCTCACGTGTGCTTCCCCCGCATACCTCACCTCCACCGTCCTATCCGTTAGGTAACTGGCGATGACCCGCCTCAAGTTTACGGGACACCTTTCCTCAGCCAATCTTGTTTTTATGGCTGGCCACCAAGCACTGTCGAAGGCCCCCTCAATATCCAGTGATACTAGCGTTACCAGTTTCTTTTCGGCCAGTTTAGCTTTTATGTGCTCAATAAGTTCGACGAGGGCGTCTTCCGTGCTTTTTTGTGGCATAAAGCCAAATTGGCGAGTACTAATCCCGGGAAGTATGTAGAACTACGAAAACCGCTGTGAACGGCTCAAGGATGGTCGGGGGGAAGTTAGGAGTCGGTTTTGGTGGTTTGGGGTGGTGGTGGGTGATGGTGGGTGGGGCCGAACACCGCTGTGAACGGCTCAGGGATGGCTGGGGGGACGTTAGGAGTCGGTTTTGGTGGTTTGGGGTGGTGGTGGGTGGCGGTGGGTGGGGCCGAAAACCGCTGTGAACGGCTCAAGGATGGTCGGGGGGAAGTTAGGAGTCGGTTTTGGTGGTTTGGGGTGGTGGTGGGTGATGGTGGGTGGGGCCGAACACCGCTGTGAACGGCTCAGGGATGGCTGGGGGGACGTTAGGAGTCGGTTTTGGTGGTTTGGGGTGGTGGTGGGTGATGGTGGGTGGGGCCGAACACCGCTGTGAACGGCTCAGGGATGGCTGGGGGGACGTTAGGAGTCGGTTTTGGTGGTTTGGGACGGTGGTGGGTGGTGGTGGGTGGGGCCGGTAAGCAGTGGTGGGCGGCTATGGATGGGCCTTGTCACTCTGGTTCCAATGAGCCCTCGCACGCTCCCGCACGTCTTCCCGTTCCGGAGTTACGGGCTGAGGAAGCTTCAACGACTCACCCTTGGCCGTTTTCAAAAATTTCAGCTTGGCGCCTGTTCCCTCTTGGCCCCGGTAACCCCCCGATCTCAACGAGCCGTCGCATGTCTTCGTGCGACGTTCCGCTGCGGAGATACTCTCCCGACACACTCTTGGCTCGTTTCAGGGATCGACTCACACTTGACTTATACTAATTCCTAGTCCTTTGGGGTCAATTTGGAACCCAGGTTAATGTCCTGCTCGTCCCAATTTCAGGGAGCCGTCGCACGGCCCAGTGTGATTTACTGTTGCTGAGTTATGGCCCCGACACACACTTGGCTGTTAGATTTCCCGAGGATATGGTTTGCCAAATTTCAAGTTTATAGCGGTGCGGGGCTTGGCCGTTTTAGGTGACGATTTCCGTATCCGGGTGCCGGCTAAGGTTTTTGTTTACCTTTATTAAAAACTGAATAACTTTACAACGGCTCGGCCGATTTTCATCAAATTTTTTCTACACTAATATTATAAAGAGGAAAGATTTGTAACTATTTTTGTATGTTTGTATGTTTGTAATGAATAGGCTCAAAAAGTACTGGGCCGATTTAAAAAATTCTTTCACCAATAGAATGCTACATTCTTCCAATTTGACATAGGCTACATTTCATTTTGAAAAAAATTAGGGATCCTTGGTAAAATTTGAACAATGTAACCGAAGGTGTAGAAAAATGAGTCTTAAAATGTCTTTCGTCGAATGCGCTGCCGAAACTATTAGCGATAGAACAAAATAATGTACAACAATATTGAAGAACATCATAATGTCTACAAAAAACTCCGCGGTAGCATATGTCCAACTATTGTAGTTATGTCACTACAACAACTTTTTTCATTTTAAACATTAATGAAAATGCTAACCAAATTCAAACCATGCTATTTATGTGTTTATATTAATCCTTATCCAAATAAATTATTTTATGGTCAAGACCATTTAACTACCTATAAAATAGTTTTTTAATTATTTAAATTGGACTTTCCATTCAAAAGATATTACGAATTAAAAAATTCGGACAGTAAACAAAACCGCCATAGCGCCGTGGCCGTTGTTTGCGATGCAGACTGAAAAGCGCGCCGGGCATCGCGGCGGGCGGGCGGAGGTGGCACTGAAATAATTTTTTTAAATATATAATTAATAAATAATAATTTTTTAATAAATAAAAATATTGGTGAAAAAAAGTTTTTTATATCCAAATTTCCAAAAATAAATAATTGTCTACCCCGTGCGAAGCCGGGACTGGCTGCTAGTATGTTATAAAGATAGAGAACTGACGCACCTTTAGAGCCCATAAAAACGTGTAGTCGTCGATCTCGTTTAGCTTCGGCGGCGTCCCGAAGTTGGCAGATTTTTTCACGCGAGCAAAAAAAAACCCGCCACGTCGAATTTTCTGGCTAGATTTTCCTTTTTTGGGTATCTGCTGCCTCGCCTCGGTGTCCGTCTTGTAACTCTGCTCTGCAGTCCCTTTTCTCAGTCCTTCTTGGACCACGTGTCCACGTGGTCTACAGGAAAATTCGTTTTTCTGTCAACTTCGCCGGCGGAAAAATCTCAAATTTTCCCCACCGCTCGGCACTGCTGCTAGCCGCCGGACGATGCACAAAAAACGTATGGTCATCGCGACTGCCGATGCGCCGCACGCACTTATAGGTTTCGCGAGCTTCAGACTTACGACTTTTTCTGGAAAAATTTCCAGTGCGCGCACTTTTCCGATGTTATCACCAGATTCCTCACAATTTTCTGCACCTTTGTTTATGTAACATGCCCACTTTTGATAAACTTTCCTATTTTATTTGGATTTTTTGTCGCTCGAACTGTCACAGAGCTATTTGGGCACACGCGCTCGACTCGGGAGCTCGCTTGCGACTGGGTTAGGTTAGGTTAGGTTTTTTTTGTGTTTTTTTTTACAGATAACCCTAACGTTATCAGGGATTGGTGTTCGGGTACTTTGTTTACAGATGTTATCTTAAAATTACATTAAATTATTTCTATTTGCTATTTTATATCTAAATTACAATTGTTTCTTATTCTATGTATTAAACCAGACTTTATATATTTAACAATATATGCGTTTGGTTTATTTATTTACTTGGTTTTCTTTTATTGCTCTATTACATATTACTTTACAAAAGTTTATAAAGGTGTCTCTTATTTTGTTATCACTTATAATTTTACATATATTTTCATCAGTTATTTCAGTTTCAATTTTTTGTTCTGTTTCAAATCTGAGGAGGCCATAGATTGGGCACTGTGTAATGATGTGTAGTGGTGTTTGTGGTGTGTTGGTGTCACAGGGACAGGATGGATTGTCCTTCAGCTTGAATCGATGCAAGTATTCGGAAAATCCACCGTGTCCCGTCATGATTTGTGTGAGTGTGGTGTCAATGCGTAATTGTCTTGTTATCTTGTGTGCGTGTATAGCGTTTGGAAAGAATGTTTTGGTGACAGACCCTGTGGTTCCATCTATGTATCTCCGGTTCCATTCTTCAAGGGTTGCCATCCTGATTTGGCGCTTGACGAACGAAACCGGGCACTTATCGTAGCTGGGCAGGGTCTTAAGTTTCAATGCTGCTTCCTTTGCCAGCACATCCGCTCTCTCATTTCCCTCGAGTCCTGCATGAGCCTTTATCCAATAAATATTTACATTTTTATTTATTGCCGCGCATTGGTTTAGTTTTTCTCTAATTTCCACTGAGAGGGGATTGAGTGAGCGGATATCCGTCATCGCCTGCAGTGCCGATCTCGAGTCGCTATAGATTCCGAACGATGATTCCACAGTTTTCGCTACCTCATCGACTGCTTTTGATATGGCCAGCAATTCCGCCTGATTCACCGTACAATAATAATAATAATTCTTTATTTCGGGCAATAAACCCATAGTCACAAATATAAACAAAAAATGCATAAAAAACTAAATAACAACACACAGAAAACACAATAACAATACAATATAAAACATAAACAACACAGTGCGTGGTGAGCACTTGTTCTACTTGTGGTTCGGTTCGCGCTGCACAGAAAGCCAATGCCGGAAAATTGTACTGTCCAGGCGCTCACAAATCGTACTGATGATCTCGTTATTAGACGACCGCAAGCGATCCCAGAATGATGCTACTCGGGATCGCATTACAGCGAAGAAATCAGGTATTCTGTCTGCGGCAAACATGCCCGACGCGCTACAGAAACGTGGCAGTTTCATCAGGATACGGTATGCATCATTATACTGGACCCTGATGGTACTGTAGGAACGCTTTGTGTACTTGACCCACAGCTGGCACGTATAAAAACATTGACAGTATGTTTTATACAGCAGGTTCTTGACGTCATCGTTACACTTGGCGAACCTACGCGCGAGCATGTTGCACCGCACGGCCAGAGCCCTGCGCTCCCGCTCTATGTCGTCGTCATCACGAAGATCCTCAGTCAGAATATGTCCTAAGTACCTGAACCGTCCAACCCTACGTATCGGCGCACCATCTAAGTACACAGACGGCACCCTTTCCACATTTAAAAACCATGAGTTCGGTTTTGTTCACATTGTATTTAAGGCCATAGCGTGCTGCATACTTCTCGCATATGGCCAATAACTTTGCTAAGCCGTGAATCGAGGGGCTAAGAAGCACCATATCGTCCGCATAGCTAAGATTATTTAAGCAAGTCAATGTGACAACCGATCCTGGTGCTCCTCAGCTCCACGATCAGATCATTGACAAACACGTTGAAGAGGTCCGGAGAGGTTAGCCCACCTTGACGGACTCCGCAGTCTAATCTGTAGTCATTAGACGTCGAGTCGCCCCATCTCACACAATTCGTTTGGTTTTCATACCAATACCCCAACAGATCTACGACTCCTCTCGGTACTTCAGACCTGGAGAGCTTCTCCCAAAGCCAATTATAATTGACAAGGTCAAACGCCCGGCTGAGGTCTAAAAAGCACGCGTATACAGATGTTTCTCGACTAGTATAGTAATTCACAGTACTTTTAAGACTAAAAATCGCAGAGTCTGTTGAGAGACCAGGACGAAAACCAAACTGAGCATCATTTATAATGACATTTTTATGTACTTTGGGGTAAATCAGTCTCTCAAGAACTTTACCTATAATAGTACCCAATGAAATGGGCCTATAGTTCGAGAGGCTTGATAAATCCCCTGTCTTACTTTTAGGAACTGGAACCACCACTGTCCTCATTAGGTTGCTGGGCAGGTGACAAAAACTCATGCACACATTAAACAGGTCTGCTAGAGACTCACAGATCCCGTCCCCAGCGAAGAGAATGTGCTCGATGCTCAGTCCATCAATACCGGGTGATTTACCACGCTTCATGTCTTTAACGACCTTTGCAACATCAGTTGCCGAAAATGGCGGCGTATCAAAGGTCATTAGTGTCGGTGATGGACGGATATGCGTGCCAGGTACATCCTCACAAGGTAGTGGATCTACCTTAAAATGACGCGCAAACAGGTCAGCGATTTGTTTGTCACCTTGCGTGTTATATACACTAACAGGTGCACTTCCCTTGTGATTTAGACTTTTTGTTGCCTTCCAGAATTTAACAAAATTTTTGTCCCGTTTATGTATTGCCAAAATATTCATTTTCATTTTCTCCTCATTGTTTTGACACCATTTCAACTTGTTTTTAAATGCCTTTCTACTATTGTACATTGCATCGTACACCGGCCCATATTCAGGTCTACCAGCATCTACCCAGCACTTGTAACACTGTCTAGCGAGGTCATGGCAGTCACGAACGTGGTAGTTCCAGCCCGTAACATATTTCTTTCTATTCCGCGCAGCACGAACCGAATCAGCGCTAACTATAGCTGCATTCTGCATACTCGTAGTAAACACAATATCATTATATAATTTGTCAATGGTTGCTAAGTGAATCTTACATGCAAATACATCACAGTCTGTACAACTACTAGAAAACTTAATACTAGAAAGACTCTCAGAACACTCTTTCGCGTATTCATTTATTTGGTCTAGGTCACGGTTACCCCATATTATTTTCTTACGTTCACTATTATCGCTAAGTACTGGTTTTTGGCATGATATCATTCCGACATTACACACGACGATCAGCGGTAGATGATCCGACCAGCACACGTCATAGTCCACACGCACTGACGTCACAGTGTCACGCGCAGCTTGCGTCGTGATGCAGTGATCCAACCACCTCTTCGTCCCGTGCGATTCACTTAGAAAGGTATACGTACTGTGTTCACTGCCCAACATCTCGAGGTCAGAGCAGAATAATGAGTGGTCACCACAGAAAGACAAGAGCTCATCGCCAAACCTAGATCCTGGATGAGCGTTAAAGTCACCCAGCACGTAGACCGCAGCTGAACTATTATCCTCAATAATAGCTGTAATCCCCGCGAGGCAGTCCGTGAACTCAGTGAGGTTCTCTTCCTTATCGACTGGCATGTAAATCGAGACCAAGATAAATTGGCGACTATTCAAATCAACTTGCACAGCCACCAAACGGTCATTCGCACACTCCACTGGAGACACGTTAATTAAGAGAGACTTTCGCCACATGAGGGCCACGCCTCCGTATGGGCGACCCCGCAGAACCCCCGCCGACGTATCCACGGATGACTTCGCGACGCACCCAAAATCTTTATCAACTTCGTTCAAGAAGTTGAGATCGTGCGGAAGAAGCCACGTCTCCTGAAGCGCCACCAGATCTGCAGTCTTACACAGCTCGCGTACATGATCCACTGACCTTTTGACTGATTTGCAGTTAAAGGAAGCTATTGTTATGTCTTTTATAGCTTTATTTAACATTAATTGATTTTCTTTCGGAGTGGACCGTGCGTTCTCTATACCGGCGGTACACCACTCCCACCGGCCAAAAACTACTATCTAGGAATGTTTTCAGTTTACTGCTCAAAATAACGACTTTAAAGGAGTTAAATGAAGTCGTGTGATATTGTTCAAGCAATTCTACGCTGACGCATTCCTCATTCATCCCTGAGATATAATCCTTTATGCTATCCTCCTTTATATCCTTGGATACTCTGGACACGTATACGGAGCAAGGGACGTCAGCCACTCGTAAGCGCGAGCATGCCTCTACTGCACCTGTTCCACGCATGTTCCGTCGGCTAAACGGTTTATTTTTCTTATATTGAACAGTCTCAAAGCCCTCATTATCGACCTTACGCTGATGCCCCGTAGATACAATGTCTTTGTAGCTATTCCCACGATTAGTCACCTTATCAGCAGTGCCATTGTTCATGGGTCGCGCGCCAGCCCCGGCCGATTGCCGAGGCGGCTGCGGCGGCGGCGGCGGGGGAGGCGTCGACGACCGGTTCTCGGCTCTCTGCTCGCTGTCCGATGACTCATTATTTGTGTCGCGGTTCCTACGAGCGCGTGGTTTCCTCCTATTCGCAGATGACTTTGTTGCATCCTTGTCATTAGTACTCTGAACATAATTTCTAAGGAGTTTGAGCTCGTCAAATACTTTAGTCAACTCGGTTTTCGAGACCGTGTTCTCATGTAGATTTTGCAGTTCTGTCTTCAAATAGGCAATGTCTTTTAGGAGACGGCACACATCAACGTGATCAAACGTGACTGGCGGGAGTCGGTTGAGATTTTTCGCCACAAATTGTGGGTGGTCAGTAATTGGTGTTTCTTTTAAAAGTTTAATAACATCTTTAATGTCTTTCTTAGCCTTGTCCGGTCCCTTCCTGTGCACATTTCTCGATCCATCCGGGATAAGCTCATACAAGACGTTCTTCCCTGCTTCTATTTCAGCGTCCGAAAAATTCGATGCACATATTTGAACAATACTTAGTTCATCCAATACTTCGGATTTGTTTTGTACAAACGTTAAAAACTCATTGATGATTATCGGTTTGTCCACCGACATTCTTATTAACGCGCAGAGCGCTCGAATACGTGTACTTTACGCACAACCATCCGCGAAGCGCGGCAGGAAACAATACGTTGGGAGTTTAAATTTTTTGGTTTTGCATTCGACATTATCTTTCCAAATGGATACTCGTAATGCTGCACCTACTTTTCCTTCTATTTTGCTTCCATCCGTATAGATTTCAACCGTGTTTTGGTTTTCTTCAAGTTTTTCTTTTGTATCCAGACACATGAATTGCCAGTCCATATTTGCAGACGGGTGCGGGGTGTTGGCGAACGGAGTTTTAAGTTCGAGCTCTCTTCCTCCCACAATTAGTACGGATTCCCCTTTCCTCGCCTTGTAAAGGGCGGCTGCTTCCTTTATTCTGAGGTCGAGGGGGAGTATTCCCGCCACAGTTAGTGCTGAGTTTAGTGAGACCGTTCTGTGGGCCTTGCAAAATTTTTGTGCGAATCCTCTTTGAACTTCGTTCAGCTGTTTTTGAATGTACTGTTTGTCAGTCACATCGGCCCAGGCCGCCGCCGCATAGAGAACTATTGGCTCCACAACCGCGACATATATAATTCTGATTATTTCAGGGTGGAGACCCCAGCTGACTTTTGCGGCTCTGGAAAGTTGCTTATAGATGTTAAGCGCTTTCGTGCAGGTTTTTGCGACGTGAGATCCAAAAGTTAACTTGTCATCTATCCAGAGTCCCAGAAGCTTTATCTCTTTGGTGATAGCAATGGGAACCCCGCCCATGCTCAGGCGCGGGATGTCAAATTTAATCTTTCGTGTGACGACGATTGCATTCGTTTTTCGCGGAGCGAACTTAAGCTTGTTTCTGACTCCCCACTCCCGAACATAGTCCAGTGCGCCATTTGCCTTCCTTTCCACTTCTGTCGTTGTATTTGCATCCATAATCAGAACTATATCGTCGGCGAAAGCTTGATCATAGTAGCCTCGTTCATGTAGCCCCTTAAGCAGCGGGTCCAGCAACATATTCCACAGGATGGGTCCTCCTATAGATCCTTGCACACATCCTTTATTTGTTTTCCTTGTAACTTCTTCTCATATCTCACTCTCACTTTTCTTCTATCGAGATAGCTGTCTAAGATTCGTTTGAGGTTTAGCGGGCATTTTTCTTCAGCCAATCTGAGTCTAATGGCGGGCCACCATGCGCTGTCGAAGGATCCCTCTATGTCCAGGGATATGAGAGTGATAAGCTTTCGCTCATTGAGCTTCCCCTTAACACGCTCCACTAGATCATATCACTATATGATCTAGTGGAGCGTGTTAAGGGGAATCCTTAATCCTCGGTGCTCTTTTGCGGCACAAAGCCGTATTGATAAGGGCTTAGTTTAGGTACCACATGCCATTTAATTCTGTTTATTATCATTTTTTCCAGCAGTTTTTCCATCACCGGCAACAATCCCACAGGCCTGTACGATTTCGGCACAGTGTAATTTTCCTTACCCGGCTTTCGCAGTATTACAACTGTTGCCTCCTTCCAGGGTATCGGAAAATGTCCCAAATACAGGCATTTGTTTTCCAGTGCTAGAAAAGCGCCAGGGAGTTTTGTTAGTGCTTGTTTTATTATGTCCGCTGTGAACCCGTCCGATCCAGGCGCTTTCTTGGGATTGAAACTGTTTATTGCTGCGTTTAACTCTACCAGAGTAAATGGTGGATCATGTTGTTCATCATGTCCCACATCATTTACCTTTTCAGCAAGTTCCCGGATCCGCGTATGTTCCACATTGTCCTCGTCCAGTCTGTCTTCCGGATAGAATGTTTGAGCCAGGAGGTCCGCAGACTATCTGGGTTTCAATGTTCTGCCATCTTTTGTAAGAAGCAGATCCTCCTGGCGTCTCACGGTTCTTCCGATCACCCTACCTATGCCTCCCCATACAGTCTTTCCATCTTGCTTTTCACAGAACCCTCTCCAGCTTGTGATCATTGCCTTCTTGTCTTCGTTCTCATATTTTTCTTTGGCTTGCAGATACTCTTCAACAACCCGCTCCCTGCGATGAGGGGTTGCACCTCGGATTCTTCGTTTTCTGGTGGCTACTTCTCCTTTCAATTCGGCGAGCTCCTCAGATTTCCACGCTAGTTTTACTTTGTTGTTTTGCTTCAATTTTGGAATACTGGCCTCTGCTGCTTCTTTAATTATATTGATGAATCTTTGAACTATATTTTCTAATTCATTGGTATTTGCAATATTTTTAATTTCTTCAGCTTTCATTACATTGTGCTCCAGCGCCAAGTGCTCCAGTTCCTCATGAAACTGGCCCCATTTGGCTTTTTTAGTGTTATATTTTCTAGTCGTCCTGTTTATGTCAATCCCGTTGGATTTAGACAGCCTAATTTTACAAATTATCGCGTTGTGGTCCGAAGTAGTCATCCCTTCGTCGATGGTCCAGTCTTCCACCAGGTCGAGCATGTCCGTCGTGCAGGCCGTCACGTCTACATGACTACTGTACATTTTTCCACCTCTTATCGCAACAAACGTTGGTATCGAGTTGCTGTTGAGCACCTGCAAGTCCATATCTTCGAAGGCGGCGGCCAGTTTTTCCCCCCTGGAGTCTGTTTTCTCGCTGCCCCACCAGGAGCTCTTTGCATTCACATCTCCTCCTATGATTAGGTACTTATGGGTCTTTTGGAAGTACTGCACTATTTTTTCCACATAGGCGATGTATGGCTCAATGGGTTTTGGGTTTTCACTCGTGTCGGGCTCAAAGTACAAAGAGGCGGCTACGATCTCCCACGCTTTTGTTCTGATTCTTACAACAACAACATTGTTTGTTGTAAACTCAGGATACTGAATAACGTCCAGATCAGAGTCGAATACGGCAATTGCCGCCTTGACCGGACCGTCTCCTGTGGTTGCGTTTTGGTATACCCTCACCCCCACGCGGGCTTTGAGGCTTCCCATTGACCCCACATAAGGTTCCTGTATCAATGCCATGGTCATGCTCCTTGCGCTGGCTTCGTGCATGAAGTCGTTCGTTGCTTGTTGTTTCCTTTGCAGGTTTGCCTGTGCGATCGTATACAGCTTCGTTGTTTTTGGTGCAGTTGTTTCAGTTTTGGTGTCCTTAGCAGTACGCCACTGTCGACCTCGCCAGGTCATCTGGATGACCTGGTCAGGTCAGGCCAGGCCAGACCAGACCAGACCAGACCAGACCAGACCAGACCAGACCAGACCAGACCAGACCAGACCAGACCAGACCAGACCAGACCAGACCAGACCAGACCAGACCAGACCAGACCAGACCAGACCAGACCAGACCAGACCAGACCAGACCAGACCAGACCAGACCAGACCAGACCAGACCAGACCAGACCAGACCAGACCAGACCAGACCAGACCAGACCAGACCAGACCAGACCAGACCAGACCAGACCAGACCAGACCAGACCAGACCAGACCAGACCAGGTCAGGTCAGGTCAGGTCAGGTCAGGTCGGGTCGGGTCAGGTAAGGTCGGGTCAGGTCGGGTCAGGTCGGGTCAGGTCGGGTCAGGTCGGGTCAGGTCGGGTCAGGTCGGGTCAGGTCGGGTCAGGTCGGGTCAGGTCGGGTCGGGTTGGGTCGGGTCGGGTCGGGTTAGGTTAGGTTAGTTTTTTTTTTGTTGAACCTTTGGTTTTTACCTTCACCACAGGGCGAAGACCTTGGCCATCGGTACAGGAATTTCTTTCAATTTTTTATTCGTTCCTTACTCAATTCAGGGGGGACAGAGGGCTCCGGGATTTATCGGGAGTCCTGGCTGCCAATACAATCTAGCTTATTTACATGGGATTTACATACATTTATGCTTACGACTAGACTTATTTTGTGAACAATTTTTCTTACTCTTCTATTTACAGCTATTATATTAAATAATATCATACATTTGCATTTTTATTACTAAATATAGTTACATAATATTTCTTATATACCATTATATAATATATTATGCTTTTCTTACACTTTATTTGTATTTCCTACTTTACATACAATTTCTTTGCAGAATTCCAAAAACAGATTTCTAGCTGTACTTTCCATTATGTATCTTACATTTTCTATGCTAACATTTTCATTTATTTGTTGTTCTATTTCGAATCTTTGTCTGGCGTAAACAGGACAGTCTATTATAAGGTGTAATATGCTCTCTTCGGGTTAGGTTAGGTTTTTTTTTTTTTTTTATAAACCTCTGACATGATCAGAGACTTTTTCTAATGATCTTTATTTTTAGCCTATTTTACATTTGCTTATCGGTACTTAATATTACTTATTTCCTATTATTTTATGCTCTATATTATATTTACAAAATATATAAGATGCATTTTTCTTATACTTTATTTCTATTTATTTCTTTTTATTCCTTTGCAAGCTTTGTTTTCATTTACCAGATATTATAATCCATTTCGTTTTCGCTTTATCGGGCATAGTATTTCTTATCTGCTATCTTTAAATGTACTACTTTATATTTAACAAAATATATAAGATACATTTTTTCTTATACTTTATTCCTTTTAATTACTATACTAGCTACATCTTTACAATATCTTATAAATCTATTTCTTTTTGTTTTATCAGCCATTTATATTGGTCTTATTTATGTTACAATCTATTAACTGCTCTAGGTCGTATCTAAGATTTTGGTGCACGGGACACTCGATAAGGATGTGCTCCACCGACTCGATCCTGCCTGGTTCGCAGATGCACGATGGGCTCTGCTTGCACTTGAAACGGTGCAAGTACTCGGAAAACCCACCGTGCCCTGTAAGTATTTGAGTGATAATATTGTCTATCTCAATTGTACGAAGAACCTTATATGCTTGGACCGGGTCGGGGAAGAACATCCTTGTGACGGACGCTGTTTCACTAGTCGTGTATCTTCGGTTCCATTCCTCAAGCGACTCCATGCGGATCTGTCGCTTGGCGAATGACACCGGACATAAGTCATAGTCTGGTCTGGTCTTTAATTTTAGTGCGGCTTCCTTGGCGAGGGCATCTGCCCTTTCATTTCCTTCCATTCCCGCATGAGCTTTTATCCAGAATAGGTCTACTGTTTTTGTCATCTCTCTAAGAGTCTGTAGATTGGCTCGGATGTTGACTGCCAGGGGGTGGAGGGAGACGCCGTTCACTACAGTTTCGAGCGCAGACCTAGAGTCTGAGTATATGTCGTAGTGCGATTTTGACCCTCTTAGCGCCATTTTTGTTGCTTCATATATCGCTAGGAGCTCGGCCTGATACACGGTGCAGTGCGGTTCCAGCTTTAGCTTTCGGGTTTTTGTCTCCGTCCCACTATCCCACAGGGATAGTGCGGCGCCGACCTTCCCCTCAATTTTGCTCCCGTCTGTGTATATTTTCGATCCCTCATTTTTTCTCTCGGTCAACTGCCTTTCGTCCGTCACGCATTCAAATCTGAGCTCGATTCCGCTCGCAGGATGTGGAGCCTCTGCGACGGGAACCGGCCTCTCCATCTCCCGATCTCCCAGAATCCTCCGAGAGAAGCCCTTTTTTGCCTCAAAGAGCGACGCGGCCTCTTTTATCTTTAAGTCCAGGGGGAGGAGCCCAGATAACAGCAGTGCGGAGTTCAAGGATACGGTTCTATACGCCTTTACAATTTTTTGCGCGAAGCCGCGTTGTACTGAATTCAGCTGCTTTTGTATGCTTATCTTTCCCGCAGCACTCGCCCACACGCTGGCTGCGTACAGCATAACAGGCTCCACCACTGCCGTATAGATCACTTTAATTATTTCTGGGTTTAGTCCCCATGTGGCTTTTGCCGCGCGGGCTAACTGTTTATAAATGTTGGTTGCCTTTCTGCAGACACTGGAGACGTGGCTGTTGAATGTGAGTTTCCGGTCTATCATTAGACCGAGGATTTTTATCTCTTCCACCATTTCGATTTCTGCTTCGCCCATATAAATACGTGGAGTGGTAAATTTCAATTTGTTTGTTAGCACCATCGCTTTCGTTTTGTGTGGCGCAAATTTTAGTTTGTTTCTAACACCCCACGAATGTACACGGGCGAGCGTTTGGTTTGCCTTTTCCTCTATCTCTTTGGTTACACTTCCGGAAAACACGAGGACCACGTCGTCCGCGAATGCCTGGGCGTACACTCCTAATTCCATCAATTCATCCAGTAGTGGGTCCAGCAGCGCATTCCAGAAAGTGGGTCCACCAATGGAACCCTGGATGCAACCTTTTGTGGTTCCTTTTTCGAACTCCTCTCCTGCATATTTTAGCCTGACTTTTCTGTCTCTGAGGTAGCTGTCAACCAGTTTGCGTAGATTATACGGACACTGCTTTTCTTGCAGGCGGCATTTAATTGCCGGCCACCATGCACTGTCAAAAGCGCCCTCTATATCTAGTGATATCATAACATTTATCATTTTATGTTCCATATTTTCCACAATATGGTTTCTCAGATTATAGAGGGCGTCTTCTGTGCATCTCTGCGGCATGAATCCGTATTGTCTTTTATTCGTTCTGGGTATTATGTGCCATCTGATTCGTTGGATGAATAATTTTTCAAAAATTTTTCCCATAATCGACAGCAGCCCTATGGGGCGGTACGACTTTGGCTGTGTGTAATCTGTTTTACCGGGTTTTCTTAGTATTATGACGGCTGCCTTTTTCCATGGGACGGGGAAATGTGTCAGTTCCAGACATTTGTTTATGATGTTGAGGTATAGTTCTTCGTTTACGTTGATTGCCTCGGCACATATGTCCGCCGTGAAACCATCAAGGCCCGGTGCTTTTTTGGGGTTGAAGCTGGACACTGCTCTTCGCAGTTCCTCCCTCGTGAATTCTGGATCCTGCTTTTCGTTTTCCATTTCCGTGCTCTCGGCTATGGCTATTTGTCTGGTATTCCTGTGGTCCCGATTGTCCTCCGATATGTCGTCATCCGGGAAGAAAGTTTTGGCCAGCACCTCGGCTGATTCTCTAGGTGTGAGCATTATTCCGTCCTGTACTAGGGTCTGGTCTTCGTGTCTCGTTGATGTGTTCCTGATCACCCTTGATATTCCGTCCCAGTGGCTTTCTTTATCTTGTTTGGTGCAGTACTCTTTCCAGCTGGTCGTTTGCGCTAGGCTTGCAGCTTCCTCATATTTTTGTTTTATTTCGAGGTATTCATTTACTACGAATGATCTGCGGCACGGAGCTGCACACGATATTCTGCGTTTTTTTGTCGCCATTTCTCTTTTCATATTTTCTAGCTCCTCCGACCACCACGGAGGGCATGCATTTTGTTTTCCTTTGGCCTTCGGGATCGTTTGTCCACATGCTTCTGTTACGGATTCCATATATGCGGCTATGGTCATTTCCAATTCGTCTATTGTGTTTATGTTTTTTACCTGTTGTTCGTTTATTTGTTTGCCAATGATTTTCTCTTTTAGTACAGCTCTGAATTCTTCCCAGTTCGCTTTTTTCGTATTGTACAGGCGTGTTGTTTTAGGCTTCAGTGTTTGTTGAGGCTTTTCGGCTTTTAGTTCGAACATGATCGCATTATGGTCTGATGAGGTGATTCCTTTTTCAACTCTCCATTGGTTAGGTTAGGTTAGGTTAGGTTAGGTTGGGGAGAAGGGGACGCGGGTCGGCGTCATGCCACCTGCGCAGTTGAGGAGATGGATGTGCACTGACGGTATCCGGGCGGACTGTGTGCGTCCGCATAGATGCATTCGCACTCGGTCTGACTTGATACAGTCGGTGCAGAAGAAGAATAAGTACGAACGGGAGTATGACTGGCTGGCGAATTTCGCCGCCATAGGAACATGAATGGATGGATGGATACATGGTACGGTATGGAGGAATGGGGCAGCGGGCGCGAGTTGACACGCGCTGCTGCCCACACTGGAGAGAGGAGGGGTGTGGGTAGTGCTGGGTTGGGGCAGTGTGGGTGCTTACCTGTCATCCGGACTGTGACCGGCCCGGCGCTGCACGCACAGTTGAGATGAGGGATGTGCGCCAGCCGTGCCCGATCGATTCCGTTGCTGCCTCATTGGGGTTGCATCGCGGTTGGTTGGATGCGGTTGGTGCAATAGATATATGATGGACGATAGGAGAGACGAGGACTGAAAGATGGAGGAATGGGGCAGCGAACGCGCCAGGCATCGCGCTCCTGCCCACTGAGGAAAAGACGAATGAGTGATGCGGGTGGCGACGGGCCGGGGCAGGGTGTGTGCTTACCTGTCATACATGCTGTGATCGGCCTGGCAATACCCGTATAGAGTAGATGTGTGTGTGTGTGCGCCAATCACATCTAGCTGACCATCGACTTGATGTGCTTGCTGCACAAGAGAAGAGACGGATGCACGAGTGCAAGGGATGTATGGGGCCGCCTGCCGAGTTGCGGATGAGTAGTAAGTTCCCGTGACTCGGCAAACAAAGGCGAGAGAGGGATACCGGAGTGGTTTTAGCTGGTAAGAATCCAGCATAACCCGGCCACTTTCCCCGAAGTGCCGGGTATCTTTTGAAGATTTCCACTCCGTCAAAAAAAAAAAAAAAAAAAAAAAGGTTAGGTTAGGTTAGGTTAGGTTTTTTTTTGTTTTTTTTTATAAGTACAGTTGGATCCACAGACTTATGCGTCCGTGCCATTTTTTGATATTATTTGATTTTTTCATTGGTTCTTATTTTATCTTTTCTAGAAGGAAAAAGGGGAGGGGGGTTATATATATACTATAATACTATAAAAATATAAGGGAATTTAACGCTACTTATAAATAAAATTTTAATAATACTAATTACTAAGTTATTATTATTGTTATTTTCACTGTTATTGGTTTTTTTGGTAATAAATAAATGTTTTTTTTTGGGTATATTTTTTTTGTATGTATATTTTTTGTATATTTATATATTTTTTGTATTCATATTCTTTTTTTTTTTAAATGTTATATGTCTATGCTCTGTTAATTTTTAATGACAAAGGTTTCTTACAGACAATCCAATTTGTGTTTTACCATGTCGGCGACAAATCTGTCCATTCTGATTCGCGCCTTGGCGGACTCTGCTCAGCCTGTTGGAGATTCCGAGCTCACTTCTGCTGTCCTCATTCCTGGGCTTTCTCGATCACAGAGGTGTTCCGATCTTTTATGGCCATTTTTGTGTTGTAATCCCTTATTTCTGAGTCAGTCGCTCTCTCTGTTCGCCTCATGAAGTTTGCGGTTAGGTTAGGTTAGGTTAGGTTAGGTTAGGTTAGGTTAGGTTAGGTTAGGTTAGGTTAGGTTAGGTTAGGTTAGGTTAGGTTAGGTTAGGTTAGGTTAGGTTAGGTTAGGTTAGGTTAGGTTAGGTTAGGTTAGGTTAGGTTAGGTTAGGTTAGGTTAGGTTAGGTTAGGTTAGGTTAGGTTAGGTTAGGTTAGGTTAGGTTAGGTTAGGTTAGGTTAGGTTAGGTTAGGTTAGGTTAGGTTAGGTTAGGTTAGGTTAGGTTAGGTTAGGTTAGGTTAGGTTAGGTTAGGTTAGGTTAGGTTAGGTTAGGTTAGGTTAGGTTAGGTTAGGTTAGGTTAGGTTAGGTTAGGTTAGGTTAGGTTAGGTTAGGTTAGGTTAGGTTAGGTTAGGTTAGGTTAGGTTAGGTTAGGTTAGGTTAGGTTAGGTTAGGTTAGGTTAGGTTAGGTTAGGTTAGGTTAGGTTAGGTTAGGTTAGGTTAGGTTAGGTTAGGTTAGGTTAGGTTAGGTTAGGTTAGGTTAGGTTAGGTTAGGTTAGGTTAGGTTAGGTTAGGTTAGGTTAGGTTAGGTTAGGTTAGGTTAGGTTAGGTTAGGTTAGGTTAGGTTAGGTTAGGTTAGGTTAGGTTAGGTTAGGTTAGGTTAGGTTAGGTTAGGTTAGGTTAGGTTAGGTTAGGTTAGGTTAGGTTAGGTTAGGTTAGGTTAGGTTAGGTTAGGTTAGGTTAGGTTAGGTTAGGTTAGGTTAGGTTAGGTTAGGTTAGGTTAGGTTAGGTTAGGTTAGGTTAGGTTAGGTTAGGTTAGGTTAGGTTAGGTTAGGTTAGGTTAGGTTAGGTTAGGTTAGGTTAGGTTAGGTTAGGTTAGGTTAGGTTAGGTTAGGTTAGGTTAGGTTAGGTTAGGTTAGGTTAGGTTAGGTTAGGTTAGGTTAGGTTAGGTTAGGTTAGGTTAGGTTAGGTTAGGTTAGGTTAGGTTAGGTTAGGTTAGGTTAGGTTAGGTTAGGTTAGGTTAGGTTAGGTTAGGTTAGGTTAGGTTAGGTTAGGTTAGGTTAGGTTAGGTTAGGTTAGGTTAGGTTAGGTTAGGTTAGGTTAGGTTAGGTTAGGTTAGGTTAGGTTAGGTTAGGTTAGGTTAGGTTAGGTTAGGTTAGGTTAGGTTAGGTTAGGTTAGGTTAGGTTAGGTTAGGTTAGGTTAGGTTAGGTTAGGTTAGGTTAGGTTAGGTTAGGTTAGGTTAGGTTAGGTTAGGTTAGGTTAGGTTAGGTTAGGTTAGGTTAGGTTAGGTTAGGTTAGGTTAGGTTAGGTTAGGTTAGGTTAGGTTAGGTTCGCTGCCGGCTGTGGTACGTTCCATGGCTGGCAGCGAGGGGGCGTGGCGGGCTGTCTCCGTGTTCGCGGAAGTTGTAATGTCGCAGAAGGAGGAGGCGGAGCGGCAACGGGAGAGGGAGGCGGAGCGCCCGACGAGGCGCTGGAGAAGGCGCAGGGGAGGGGGCCGTCGATTGACGGGGGACCGCCGTCTGCCGCCCTAAACGCGGCTTCGGGCGCAGGACCCGGGGCAGGTCCTGCGTCCGAAGCAGAGGTGGTTCAGCGCCGTGTCAAGTCTCCCGACATGGCGCTGAAATGAAAGGGGATGAATGGAGTATGGAAGAGGAAGAGCGGAGGAAGGGGGCAGTGTGTGTGGAGCACTCTGCCCAACCGGGGAGAAGGGGACGCGGGTCGGCGTCATGCCACCTGCGCAGTTGAGGAGATGGATGTGCACTGACGGTATCCGGGCGGACTGTGTGCGTCCGCATAGATGCATTCGCACTCGGTCTGACTTGATACAGTCGGTGCAGAAGAAGAATAAGTACGAACGGGAGTATGACTGGCTGGCGAATTTCGCCGCCATAGGAACATGAATGGATGGATGGATACATGGTACGGTATGGAGGAATGGGGCAGCGGGCGCGAGTTGACACGCGCTGCTGCCCACACTGGAGAGAGGAGGGGTGTGGGTAGTGCTGGGTTGGGGCAGTGTGGGTGCTTACCTGTCATCCGGACTGTGACCGGCCCGGCGCTGCACGCACAGTTGAGATGAGGGATGTGCGCCAGCCGTGCCCGATCGATTCCGTTGCTGCCTCATTGGGGTTGCATCGCGGTTGGTTGGATGCGGTTGGTGCAATAGATATATGATGGACGATAGGAGAGACGAGGACTGAAAGATGGAGGAATGGGGCAGCGAACGCGCCAGGCATCGCGCTCCTGCCCACTGAGGAAAGGACGAATGAGTGATGCGGGTGGCGACGGGCCGGGGCAGGGTGTGTGCTTACCTGTCATACATGCTGTGATCGGCCTGGCAATACCCGTATAGAGTAGATGTGTGTGTGTGTGCGCCAATCACATCTAGCTGGCCATCGGCTTGATGTGCTTGCTGCACAAGAGAAGTGACGGATGCACGAGTGCAAGGGATGTATGGGGCCGCCTGCCGAGTTGCGGATGAGTAGTAAGTTCCCGTGACTCGGCAAACAAAGGCGAGAGAGGGATACCGGAGTGGTTTTAGCTGGTAAGAATCCAGCATAACCCGGCCACTTTCCCCGAAGTGCCGGGTATCTTTTGAAGATTTCCACTCCGTCAAAAAAAAAAAAAAAAAAAAAAAAAAAAGGTTAGGTTAGGTTAGGTTAGGTTAGGTTAGGTTAGGTTAGGTTAGGTTAGGTTAGGTTAGGTTAGGTTAGGTTAGGTTAGGTTAGGTTAGGTTAGGTTAGGTTAGGTTAGGTTAGGTTAGGTTAGGTTAGGTTAGGTTAGGTTAGGTTAGGTTAGGTTAGGTTAGGTTAGGTTAGGTTAGGTTAGGTTAGGTTAGGTTAGGTTAGGTTAGGTTAGGTTAG